>JAQQZY010000005.1:8513515-8534795 GCA_030068375.1 Ostorhinchus rueppellii
ATATTGATAAATTTGGATATACGTCAAGGATTTTCACAGTACATTTCATAAGATTTGACAATAAAATTATTTTACAACTTTTTTTTTTTTTACCTACCTACCAACCCTATTTTTTTTCAGAGTGTAATAGGAAACAAAAAATTTTTTTAGGCCTTATTATTGTATTTGGCATTATAGATTTAGCTTTTTTCTCCTTTGTTCTCCTTCTTTCTTTTTTCCCCATAATCTTCTTTCTTTACTATTATTTTAAACCCCTTAGTGATTTCTCGTTTTTGTTTAGTTACCTCTTTTGACCCTTTTATTTATTCAACTGTCAATTTTGTTTTCATACCCTCTTCTGTCTCCACCTGAATATGCCCAACCCCAGCAAAATAATCATAAATAATCTCACACAGACACACACACACACACACACACACACACACACACACACACACACACACACACACACACACACACGCTCATCTATAAATAGTCCTCTGTTTGCACCCGTCTTTGTTTTGCTTAATGTCTATGACAGTGTTTTTCAGCCTTGGGGTGGGAACACACATGGGGTGGCCTGAAATTTCTAGTAATTGATAAAAAATTAAATAAAACTCAGCAATAAAAAATATATGGTGAGTTGAGAGATCACAATATGTAAAAGATGAGGCAAACTCTGAAGCTGAAACTGAAGCACTGTGGTACTGTGTATCTGTCAAATGTTCATTGTGGTCGGTTTAAGATGCCACAACTCTTTTGTAATTCATAGTTTGAGTTGTTTGTTCAGTATTAATTGCCAGCCTTGTAAATACAAGCTGGACTGACTGAACATATCCTGACTAAGGAAAATCAAATTCTCACTTTGTGCAGTAACCTGAACCTAGCTTTTCTGCCTCCGTCCATACAGTAACAATATACATTCTATAGCCTACACATCATCTAAAATGAACTTTTATGTGCAACCTAGTATAGTAAATTATTACATGATCAAAAACAAATTAATTGTTAGCAAAAAAAAAAAAAAAAAAAAAGATCTCCATTTTGAATGTCTGGGGTTGCCAAAAAAAGGTTGGAACCACTGGTCTATGAACTATTCTGTCTTTTCTGGTGTCTGTGAATTAGTATGCCAGGTGTTTTGTTTTGTATTTTTTGTTACCCCTGTCAGAATGTTTATCTAGCACTACAAAAAAAAAAAAAAAGATTAGAAGGTGGAGGGAGACAGCCTGTTTATCTTCTGGTTAAACAAATTTCCCAACACTTCCAAAACTGACTAATACATTACTACATACATTACTAATACATTAATTTATATTATATCAATTTTTCAACAACTGCTGAAGTACCCCTGGTTGAAATTCACTGTTCAAGGTGGGAAGAAAGGTGATTGGATGAAAAAACAACTGTAGTATTGAGGAGGAGATTACAGCTAGAAACATCAAAGTAAGGACTGGAATGAGAGAGCAAGAAGTGTGAGAAATCAGACCATTAAAGCATAAATGATAGACAGAAAGATGAGAGATGAAAAGTGAGAGGGTTATAGAAGGTAAAAATGGAGTGAAAAAAGAAAAAAGAGTGGAGCGATGGAGGGGAGAAGGGGAGGTTAAGAGGCAAGAGAGGTAGAAAGAGACGAGGAATTGATTAATGGTCTTGGCCTGTGACAGAGGGAGCTTTGCCCCAAGGGGGGAGCGGTGCAGAAGATGAATTATTAAAAAGTAGAACAAGTGGGGGAAAGAGGAAAAATGAGTACAAAAGGGAAGAAAGTGAAGGGTTGTAGGAGAACATTAAAGGTAGAATGGGGGGAAAAAGACAAGAAAAGGGATAGGAAGGAGAGAAATGAATGATTGAAAGAGATGTTGCAGAGGTGCTGAGGTTGGACATTACAGAAGTGAGCATAAATAACCAAGGGTAATGAGTCCGGTGCGTGCATGTGGGTGTGCTGTGATTTGTCTTAAGTTATGGTGATGCAGCAAATACTGTAGGTGACCTTTGCAAGGGCGCTACCACATAAACTGCACAATGCAACACGCTGAGCTTTCTGCTTGTAATGAATACATATGCCTTTACTGTTTGCCATTGTTTTCATTCTCTCTTCACACTGTGCTTGTTAATTTTTTCCTATATGTTGAGCTTGTTACACAGTTTGGTTGCATCATTAGTTCACTCTTCAGTTTCTACTGGAGACACTGTAGACTATGCCATGTGGAAAGTTTTAACAATGGCGTGGCCTCTGCTTCACTTTTTATATGTGGGTGCAGTTTCAACCATCCTCACTGCCATTATTTCAATGTCTCAAAATAATAATTACATTTTTTTTTCTCTCATTTTATTCTATCAGTTTGCCTCATCAATATTTACTTTCTCAGTGAATGAATGTTACATTCCCTAAAATGTCCAATTTATGGAAAAATTATATTCAGTTCTTTATCTTGGAAATGGGGCCTAAAAGATCATATGATGATCATGTGAAGAAGAGATTAGATGATGACCTTTTGAGTCACAATCACATGCTAGGACCTGGCTCATAATTTTTCTCTTTTCTAAAATGTTCTAAAAAGTTGTGTTCCTTGTGGCTTCTGTTAAAGATGTGGTTCTATACTTTAACTCTATACTTTTCCATTATTTTGGACCAATATCATTGTAATATTTTGACAGTAGCTGGAGGAAACCTGATACAAATCTGCTGACTGAGGGAGTAAACCCTAGTCTTTACTGTACATACATCTAGGACAGGAGCAGTGTTTCTCATTAATTGCCTAGACTTTGGGAGCATAATTTGTATTAACAGAATTTTAAAATGAGCTAAAAATGTTTTACACTCCAACACAACTCTAAAGCATCTGAGTAAATCAGACTCCCTTCATGTCACCATTCAGAAGTAGAACCAGTAGTTTACAGACTTAATAATAACTAAAGACAAGTAATAAAAACAACTTGTCTGAAGATATTATTCTCAGTCATTATTTATTCAACAGTAGGGAAACAACAAACTCTGCATGTTAAAATGGACTAAAACAAACACCAGTGCAGACTAACACCACAGGATTACTATTAACACAGGTAAATAAGAAGGCCTACTAACATTAATTGTATAAACCAATAATACAACAGAAACATGATGAGGTATATAATGATTATTATTAAGACATTTGAACCAGTGTTACCTGAATAGGAAACTTTAGGCACTTTTGTGCTGTTATTTCTTTATTTATTGGTACAATCTGCACAGGCCCTCTGTAAATCAGATCATATATTAAGTTAAATTAAGATTAACATTGATCCCGATCTATGACTATGAGATCAGTCAACCATAACGCTAAAAATGTTCAAGGTTTGCAGTTTTAAAAGCAGTTGTAAGCATAAAAAAACACAAAAAATTACAGTAGAAGTGTTTTTTGTCATTGGATTTTATTTATTTCCTTACATAAGTAGTGCCATGCTGAATAGGGTAATAATGTGCTAGAGACAATGCAATGTCAGCTCATCTTTTTCCCAGTTTATAGGCAGGAAGGAAACCTTTTAAACCACAGCAACACATTACAGGGCGTAAAGGACACAGATAAAAAATCCCTTCCCTCAATCCACCGTAGACTTGGTTCTGTAGTTTAAGATGGTTTGATTGATGACAGTAGACTTTCCATGATTCTTGATGAAAGAACTGATTGGATTTGAGGGTTTTTCTTAGTATCATACTTTCCATGTGTGTGTGATTTTCCTCCTGATGTTTAGTAGTAACTTTAAGAGGTCAGGGTGGATGCTGTTTTGTTGGTACTGTACATCTATGTTATGCCGTACTGCAGGTGATTGTGCTTGTATATTTGGATGTATGTGCTCCCTGGTAGAGTGTCATAATTAGAGAGAGACAGGGAGAGAGAGACAGAGAGAGAGAGACAGAGAGAGAGAGACAGAGAGAGAGAGAAATAAAACTGGATAGTGGAGTGTGGGGCGGCCTGCCATGCAGAGTGCAGATAAATCACAGGATGAATTTTTAATGTAATCTCCCTTAGGCTCCTAGATGTTACAGAGAATACACATAAGTTCTTTTTTCTCTGTGATGCTCAGTCTATCACTTCTAGCCTACTTTTTGTGGATTTTTTGAAGTTTTTGAATTTCTTTTCTCCTGCTTTAGCTCATGATGTTTTCTTCTTGGACAAACGGGTTTTGACACTGTCTGAAACACCTCTTGAAAAAGTGTTTTCCCTGGTATTTTCAGGTGGTGATTTGTTTTCCTGAGTTTTAGTGTTGTTTTACTACAAGGATGTTTTGACCTGTGTTGTCAGCTTCACTACAAATGCACGTTTGTTTTGGCTGCGGTAAAAAATATTAAAATTCACTCAGTCTTTTTCCTCCCTCTGTGACTCTCTCAGCTTTGGTCGCCATTGTTTTCTTATTTTCTGAGGCTTGCTCTTCTCTTCTGTCTCATCCTCTCTCTCCCTCATTGCTCATTCTCTCTTTACAATGCCTAAGAGTATGCGCTGTCATCTAGGCACTCAACGTGTACTTTAGGCACATGACTTATTAAAAGTAAGAGTGCACAAACACTTTCACAGACCCACACACTTCCATTCACCCACACACACATTGCATGCACAGACATACAATGCTCTTAAGTGGTGCTCTAAATATAAAATGTAGAGTTTATATCATGTATAAGAGTATGTCTCTTACACATTCACAGGCATAGAGTATCTTTCCAATCATAGGTGATGTTGCAGTGAGCCTTGTCCTTGGCATTAGGTCATGAAATTTATAGCAGATGGTCACCGAGAGACAGGATGAGCCTAAAAGAGACGGGCACGACAGAGAGGAAAGTCATTAGATTCTGTGGCCCCCAAAGTGAAGTAGTGACAGAGTGCGTGTCTAACCATAACACCTTGGACTGAAATGGTTTCACTTCAGGGCATTAAAGACAGAAGGGGTGATGGCAGTGTGGTAGTGGTAGAAGTAGCATGTATGTGTTCAAGATGCTGGATGGAATCACGTTTTATTTACCTGCTGTGTACCATTGATTTTTGTCATGTCAGGTGTTTGCTTTCCTGGATTTTTCTTTGATATGTGCATTGTTTTTTCATGTGCGCATTAGTTTAGTACACAGCGAGTTGTAAATGCTGTGTAATGTGGTTATGTAACACAGACCTGCCTGCTGGTTGGTCTTAGTGGAGCGTGAAATGGAGTGTAATTGGTAAGTGTGTGGTCTAAAAGCACCTTGCAACAATGGCATATGAAGGTATACACACACATTCAGTGCATGGTGAGCAATGGTGGCTTCCAGATGGCTGGGATTTAACAGTTAAATGTGCCCATGTCTGTCTGTGGAAAGTGGAAGAATCTGGGGCAGAAACAGATTTTGAATCCTCATAAAATTGTATTTATTCTGTATATTTCATATTTGATGCTTGACACAGTTAGCAGCTGTCTGAGCTGTAATGGATTTTTGATGCAAAGCCATTCCAAAAAAAAAAAAAAAAAAAAAAAAAAAAAAGCACAGTCATATATTATGGTAACATTGAAATCGGGTGCGTCACTCTTTATGAATTGAATTGAATTGAATTAAACTGAATTGCATTAAATTGAGGCTCATATCCACAGTTTATTACAGAGGATGCTAAAATAATCTGTAACTCATACTTTGTATTACATTAAAATTAAAGTAATTTAGATGATGATGATAATAATAAGAATAAGAAGAAGAAGAAGAAGAAGAAGAAGAAGAAGAAGAAGAAGAATTTAAAATATCAAACTGGCTACTGACACAGTACTGTTGCACGAAATATCTTTTTGTCTATTACCACAGAGCCAATCAGCACCCTCATTATATCAGGTCTAAAGTAGTAACTCGTTACATCCCAAAAAGTATCAAGGCAGTCGGATAGCAATTAGGTCATTCTTGGAGGAGACGACAGAGATTTAGCTCAGTTGGTAATGTTTCGGACTACAACATGGAAGGCTCTGGTTTGATTCCCAGTTGAGGTAGCATTTTTTTTCTGCAGATTTTCAAATGGGGGGGAGTGCCAAGGGTGCTGGCAGGTAAAATCCAACATTGAAATAAATCGGCCACTGGGACAATGTTCAGAGTGCAGAATTCAGACCACAGCACTCAATACACAACTTACACAGGACTAACACAGAACTTAGAAGTCACACGGCTACATCTAACATGTAGCTCCACCCACCTTCTCCTGCCTCAGTCTCATTGACTGCACAGAGCAAAGAACACCACAAAATAATTTATAGCATGTAGAACAATAATTCCTACTCCATAGTGTATATATTATCACTAATTTGTTGTTTCTTCCAATTGCCACAGTACTGTGGTAGCAAAAAGCATATGAGAATGCACTGAAGTATAGGCCATACATCACCACAGTACTGTGGCAACAAGAGGCTAATGAGTTCATGTAATAGTATCCATGACTGGCTGTAGTCCGAATGTTAACATTTGATAGGCTCTGTGGCAATAGACTAATACAATATTTTGTGCCACAACACTGTGGCAGTAGCCATTGCCTTAAAATATACTAGATATAATGTCTTATCCCCCTGTCTTTTATTGTCTTGGAGAAACACATGCATATTCCTTTGTTCATGTGTAACAGGCCAGATAATTTAACAGTATGAAGATTTACTGTATTAGCATCACTAGTAAATATGGTTATCTCATTTTATTATTTATAAGAAAATTCGGTCTCTGCATTTTACCTATCCCAATGCACTCAGCATCTAGTATCAGCTGATTAGGAGCAGTGTGTGTCCATTACTTGGGACCATCTCCAGATCTTCATTACATGGACATTGATATTAACCTATGTATACTTGTTTAACAGCAAAGGAAACCAAAAGACAATGAGGAAGTCCCCAGAAACTGTGCTGCCCATTTGGGAGTTACTAATTATATTACCCAAACAAAATTTAGCAGAGGTAAGAAGTAGAATTGAGGGGTTGGCATTATTAACTTTATGCTTAGGAAGGATTGATAAGGTAGATAATTTTTAGACACTGAACTGAATCTTCACTCAGTAGCATAATCTTAAATTCAAAGTGCTAAAAATCACATAGATTAGAGTACTGTTAGACCTGTCACTGGGGATTTAGCTTAACAGTTATCCTTTTTGATCCGATCATGGTCACCTGATATGATCTTTTGTATTTAGCTTCTTACACATGGTCATTTGAGTGAAATCCTGTTTTTTGTTTTTTTTTTTTGAGGTGGTAATCAGAGCACAGCCAGAAAATTTGGACTGTGGCTACAGTAGTCCTCGGTGTGTCACTTGTCTAAATGACTGCAACGTTATCTGGGCCCAGTCTGGCTTCAGGGTTCAATTCCTGTCAGTGAGACTTCCTTAACTACTCTGATTTACATGGTGATCAGAGCAGCTTGGCAATAACTCCCCAATGGTTGAGTAATACCGACACACACACACACACAGAAATAGACTCACTGCTTGCAATGTGGTTTATGGCTGCAGAAGCTCCTATTAGCAACGGTTCATAAAATTCATGAATGTCGGCCTGTGAAACACTGTTCTGAGGAGGAACAGAAGTATAAAGATACACAAAACATTGTACAAAATAAAAAGCAGGTTGGCACACACCAGTATAATTACAAAGAATTCTTCTTTCCTGAGAAAAAAAAAAAAATTTAACTCTAAAATTAAAAAAAACCTCAAAAGATCATAATATTCTTAAACAGGCAGAGAGAATCAGTAGTTCAGTGGTTATTATCCCTTGATCTGAGTTTATACAGTATGTCTAAAAATGGTAATTATATAGCCCCCAAGTTACATTATTAACCCTTCAGTGTGTAAGATTTAGGAGGATTTAAGATAATTACAGTGTAAAATGGTGTAATAAAATGTTCATACTAATTAATGTGTGCCCATATAATAACATGTCATGTGTTTTTCTTACATTTGTATCTAGAAACATTTACATTTACAGTGGGAATACAGCTCCCACAGTAGCTCAGAACACACTTTTTTCTGTTTTATTGCAGGTAGCATCAAGATTTAAGATGCATTACCAGCAAGAGTTGTTTTCCCCTCAACTAAAAATCCCAGAACAGACAAACTGAACACTGGCTGTAGGTTTTTTTTTTTTTGCTGCCACATGGGAGGGAGATAGGGTATTGAGAGGTTGAAATCTGGATCTAGAATCATGAAATATTATGCTTGGAACCTTTAGTCCTATTTGACTAACATTTAGTACACCTACCATAGAACCAGAATATTGTCATGTGTCAAATGTATCATATATTTGACATGTTTTTGATTGCTATTAATGCTAAAATGAATGATTCTATTTATTTCCATGTGATTTACATTAACATTAAAACTTAATTTCCTACATTTTCCCTTTGGCAGTACATGCACAATAAAAGAAATAGAAAATATGACTATTAATATGGCACATGATATACAGTTCTGATATCTTCCTTTACTTTAAGTTTCTTGAATTCAGCCCACACCTCTCCAGCTTGGCTTGCTGAGCTTCTGGAGAGTCAAGGAAGTCCCAGTGTGACTTGAGTGTCTAAACTGCCTAATGTTGGTGCCTTACATGACATACTGCACTATACAGATGTATTGTGCACTAATTGTCCTTTATTCTGTTTCTGCTAATGGCTTTATCTCGGTCACTCTGGGAAATGTCACCAGTTCAATTAGAATTGAGATGAACTGTGCATAGGTGTGTGTTTGTGTGTCCATGCGCACGAGTGTGCAGGTGGTGTTCAGACTCTGAGTAGATTTATAGTACCACACAAACGACTCTATCCATACAATGAAAAGGTCATGTGCACGTGCATCTATGCATGTTCCTGAGTGTGTGCATGTGCCTGTTGGCATGCCTGGTGTGTGGTTCTCTTTGAGCAGATGTGTGTATGTGTGTAGTGAATAAAAGGAAATGTGTGTCTGGAGATAAGCAGGTCCCTTTTGCAGCTTGTTGAAAGCACCCTCCTCATGTTCAACTGGGTTATGTGCCTCAGGCTCTCAAGCATAATGTGATAACTTCTAGTGATTAAAAATAATCCTCATCTCTTCAAATGAGCAGGTGTAAATATAAACAGTGGCTCATTATCATAATTATTTTTCAAAGATATAAAAAGTCAAGGAAGAGATAAAAGACAAGATAAATCCCTTAGATCGATCAAGGCAGTGCAAAACATGAGCAACATGAAAGTTGCAAGGACTTCAAAATTCTTGATGACAAATGTTACATGTTACTAAAATTACAGAGAAATAAACTTAGAAGTGTATTAAAATGCTATTGCTTCCAGCCATATGCACACTGATAATTAATACGAAATAATGTGTTGTGACAAGCAATATATTAATTATCTTTTGCACAGCGCTAGTGTTGTTAATTATTCAGTTGCCCCTAAGAATTAGTATTATGTATATTGGCTTAAATGTTTCACATTAAAGATTGTAATACATTTCCAATTAATCTTACGAAGGGTTATCTAATTATTGCGTTCCTGTAAAAGCACCTTTCTGTGTGTCAGTTACACTGAAATTTGTTAAATTACAATTAGATTACACCACTTGATCGTTAGATACTTAAGAAAACTCATAGTTTTCAACATTCAGGGACATTAGAAACAACCAAGTCAAATACTGTGACTCATGAAAATATCTAGACAGCTGATGCATAATATTCAAGGTTTTATATGAATGCGCACAAGCGGAAGGACCCATCTGGGCAACATTAATTGCAGCCTGCATGTCACAAAAGCCCCAGTGACACCTGCTCCTTTTTTTCTCATCTCTTTTTCTTGTTCATACTTTTAAATTCAATGCAGGATTCTGTACTTCTCCTACAGCCATCATCTGGCCTCTTTTATCCAGTGTCTCTTTTTGTTTTTTACCCTCTTCTGTGCCATTCTCATTTGATGTCTCCCACCTGAGCACCTCCTTCCAAGATTTTTTCCCCTCATGCCAAGCAGAGACCAAGATGGAGCAAATGAGAAAGAGTGAAGCACTGACATGAATTCCCAGAGCCAGAGTGTCTGATTGAATTAGGACAGGTGGATGGAATGGAAGGATGGTCAAGGGAACATATGAAAGCTCTGTGCACACATGTGTGTGATGGTGTGCATGTGTACCAAGGCCGGTGTCATTAAATGGTAACTCTCATAGTTAAAAATTGATTTAACTCTCATTTAAAAGATACATGTCCTTACATCAAAGAATCCCACACTTCTACACACACAAAAAGCACTCTGTCCATACACTTCACGGAACATTAAAAGACAGCGAATCTGTTTTAATATTTTTTTTGCCCTTGAGTTTATTTCTTAACACTTTATATCTTTAAACACTTACTCATTTCACTTTTAGATTTTAACTTTGATAGAGAAAGTCTGTTCCCAACAGGGAAGACCAATGGATGATTTGATGAATTAAACCTCATTCTGTAGCCGAACACTTTCCTCCAGTGGTGGTTTCGGGCTCTAACCAAATTATCTTTTATTTTGTTTTCCTCTTCAGAGGTCCTTCCGATCCTTTAGCAATGATGATCGCCATGTCATGGCAAAACACTCCACAATCTACCCCTCCTCTCATGACTTGGAGGCCGTTCAGACGCTCGTGTCCACTGTCGAATGCGCCCTCAAACACGTCTCTGATTGGTTGGATCAGAGCAACAGTGACATCCAGAGTCAGGTCGACAGCCAACCAGCAGACAGCACAGAGGAGGATGACCCTGGTGATGAGCCTGGTGATGAAGCTGAGGATTCCAGTGACAGCTACAGGTGGGCTAGCAATAATGCATCACGGAGACGATGACTTTCAGTTTTGATTTTCTATCATGATAATTTAGTCTGTCAGGAAATGGAAGTTATTACCCAGCCATCCAAAACCCAGAAGTGATAGATCTGCAGTAATGTAACACGGGGATAAGCTTTATAAATGCATCCAATAAACAACTCACACTTTTATTTATTTTCTGTCAGTACACTTACCAATTGAATAATTGTTTTGAAACTAATCTATATGTGTGTAATTTGTTCACCTATAATAAAAAAAAAAGTACAGGAAATGACAAAGTAGTTTTAGGTGACCAAGTTTTAGAAGCAGTAGAAGTATGCCTGACTTGAGAGGAAATGAATTAGATTGCTTGACAATCTCTGTGCATGGTCTTCCATGGTCGGCTCTTTTCATTAATATTCTTATTAATGGTTGACTACTTCTCATCGGAGCCATGAATTGCCTTGTCACATCTTATTTTGTAGTATTAACAGGCAACTTGCATTTTAATCTGGCAATTCAACATCTATTCATCAGATGTTAAATGAAATATTGATTTTCATTACATTTTTTATCATATTTGAAAATGGTGTTATTATTTGTCAGAAGATTTTCTTTAAAAATTAACAAAACACTTCTCTACCTCCTAGCTGTTTATGATATTGTGTAAGGTGAGATGCAATGTTAGAAAAAGAATAAAGTGTGCAGTGTATCTGTAACAATAACAATATATAATTTTCCATCAAGCAACTATTCACTTCACAAGTAAGTTAGATTTTGAAGTAGTTGGCCATCGACGTATTAGTTTTCCAGCTGTAAATCAAAATTATATTGGTTTTTCTTACAGTTACAAGCCAAAGAACTCGGGATACTGATTATCTTCTTATTTTTCTTTAAACACAGGGAGTCCAGCAGTGGCGGTGTGCTGTGTGGCGTGATGAGGATTGGTCTGGTGGCTAAAGGCCTTCTGATCAAAGGCGACATGGACCTGGAGCTGGTGCTGATGTGTAGAGACAAACCCACACAGACACTGCTGGACACTGTCTGTCACAATTTACCCACACAAATCGAGGTTAGAGACACACATTCAAGCATGCATGCATACTGACAAATAAGACTACTTTGTGCATCAAAACATCTACCACTGTTGTTCAAGAAAATGCCATGTTATTGTGTCATTCCATTTTCAATTTGAATGCATGTCTCCCTATTTAAGTTCATTTTGTTTATAAACTTGATTTTCATATGAGCGTAGCGACAGCCATCACCCGTGCTGACATAATTAGGCAAGAGGTAGCAGTATCATTAAATGAGTGTTTGAGAGCTGTTTTATTATGTATGAGTCATGTGTGATTAATACTCTCGTCACTATGTCAGTGTTCTGTTTCTTCATTAACAAGTCATGGCACAAAAGTGAAGCTGTCATTTATAAACGCACACTATACAAAACACATCAACACCTACAGAACCCAGAGTTCACTCGTAGAGAAGAAACGTGTCAGACTAGTAATAAGCTAATTTTTCTTGATGAATCTTTTCTGTGATTATGAATAGAATGTAGGACAAATACTATTTTTTTTTTTTATTAATTTAATTAAATGTTTCTGTCATTTTGGGAATCAAAGCACTGGAGATCTTGTATTATACTGCGATAGCCAAGTTGTTTGCATTTCATAAATATCTGTTAGATGGAAGTGTATATAGCAGTGAGCATTAACATGGTAGACTCTACTTGACCTGATCTGTCACCACAAATTTTACTTAAAGTTTTTTCAGTCCAAATGGCTAAATTCTTCCCATCTGCTTCTTCTCTGGTCATTCCCTTTTGCAGTTAAGTGTGAGAATCAGGACAGAACAGTGTGTGTTTGTGTGATTCCAGTGCTTGTGAGTGCACAAGAAGGTAATCTCATGTCTCAGCCGAGTGACCAGAGATTCAGATTTTCTCATCAGCACCAAATGGGATGTAGATGGGCCCTCCGTGACTCGCTGCTCACTTAAGCAGCATCAAAAACACACACAAACACACATACTTGTTTTTGTCTCTTAGGAGGACACTGCAACGGCTTACATTCATTCCCTGGAGACTTACTGACCCATGACCCAAAAACCAGCTCAGTGTGGACTTTTCCAGCATCTAGATAAACACAAAAACGCATATTAGACCATGAAGAGTAAAACAGCAAAACTGCAGCATGTAGATACTACTACAACAAATACACATCCGTCTGCACATGGCCTTGTAAATCATGACATAAATGCTTCCTTAGGGCCACTCTATGACGATTAGTCTGCTTCAACTATTTATTATGCTCCTATTGCATTGTATTGCATGAATTTGTTGATAAGTCTGTGTGTGCTTATTGGACAACACATGTACTGCATGTGTGTGTTTCAAGATTTGGTTGTGCAACAGAAGAAATTTTGTTCTGTTTAAATGTCAGTATGGGTACTGCATATGTACACTTTGCTGTTGGTGAGTAATAAATGTTAGTTGTGTGCCAGTGGGTTATAGACACTCATGTCAAAGATACTTCTCATGTTTCCCAGTCATATTTAGGGATACACCAATCTGATACTGATATCACATATCAGTCTGACTCAAATAGCTAGAGCTGGTATTATGATACTGGGACGATCTAGTCAATTCAGCTCTATTCTAATTTATATTCTTTGATTATGTTGACATGTGATTTGACTCGTCAGCACTTGGCGGTAGGCCATTTGTTCTATGAGACCTAACAACAATTCAGTAAACCCACTGTATTTATATGTTACATTTTGTATATTTCAGCTTTGTAAATAAGGCTAGGCTTGTTAATTAAACACTGGCATCAGTATTCTGTATTCTATCTTTGACAATATGATACTTGGGCATTCGGTTTCAACTTGGACTGAAAAACCTGGATCAGTGCATCCTGACTTGCATTTGACTTTTTTCCATTATTTATTTTTTCACATTAAATACTTTCACCTTGTTTGATGCTGTAGCATCTGGAAGCAGCTCCAGAGTGAGATCCAATCCATTTTAGTCCTGTTGTGACCTTGGCCTCTGACCATTCATTTAATATCTGTTTGATACATGACAGAAGCTGACAGAAGAGAAATATGAGGTCACAAGCTGTTTGCCAGAGGCAGCCATCTTGGTACGAACTACAGCAGAGCCTAAACTCACACTGAAGATTACTCTCACCTCACCGGCCATGAGGGAAGATGAGGAAGATGAGGAGGAAGAAGAGGAAGTGGAGGATGGGGAGGAAGGAGAGGAAGAGGAGGAGGAGGAGGTGGAGGGTGAAGAGGAGGAGCAGGAGAGGAAGAATGGGCGAGGTAGGAACACAGAAAAGAAAAGAAAAGAAAAACACTCATGCACACCCTCATCAGTAAATTACACATATTGCTGCACAGATTTATGATCTGGAGTGACAGTTTTTCTCTCTGTTCTCAGGTGTATACTTTTGTCATTATTACGTCATACTGTGCATACTTGGAATGCTTTTATTGCACCGAAACAAGGGATTGAAATCATTAATCAAAGAGGACACAAGACAAGGCCTTTACAGAACACATACCAGAGCTAAAAAAAAAAATAAATCTTGCTTTACCATATTACAATCACAGCAAAGCAGGATCTGTCCAGTGTTCAGTTTAATAACAATCTTCTCTCCCTGTCCATGTTGTCTTTGGTAGAAAAGACTGGTTAAAATTGGTTGTAGGAGGTAGGGAGAAGCAAGGCCAGCAGGGCCACGGAATCAATAACTGGGCTGTAGCATGCTGCCCATCCATCCTGTGGCTCCCTTCCTATTAGACACTCAGGTCTCAGAGAGAGATGAGAGATAGCATGAAGGTTAGCCGTATATCATGCCACATGCCACAGAAGATGGAGATGACTGCTCGTATATTCTCTCACACACATCTGAGAGAGAGAGAGCACATGTTTCCACATACACACACTTACTTGACAGTGACGTGAAGAAGAAATGCACACACTGTCATATGTTCTAAGTGAAGGATAAAGATAGCAGTCACACTACAGTAGATGTCTAATTGCTGTGATTTCATTAGCCGTGAATGAAGATTGAGAGAAAAGGCCCAGCCTGTCTCAGATGGTTACCTGTCCAGAGGAAAGTTATAATATCTTAGAACTCAACACTGCACATAGACACACACATTGGCAGGAACACGGCCTTGGTGCAATATTGGTAATAAGTGGTGATATTAATTACTACAATTACACACATTATTTAAATAAAATGTTGCCCATTGATATGCAAGTATTACTGAACACTAAGCAAACAACTGCAGTAATACTATAAAGAAATATCACAGCATCGCAGTATGTCATCAACTACATATGTTACAAATGGTAAAACATGTATCTAAAATACAAACAGACTGGTCATAAATGGCAAAATGCACACACTCCACATCTGCACAGTGTTCCAGTAAGCTCAGGCTGTTTAAATCCTATTATGTGGATCAATAATGCCTTCTGTTTTGATGTCGGGTCAATCAATATATTGATTTTAAATGTCCTTGGTATTTTTTCAGCCAGATTAATCACTGCCATTTGAATTAACCTGAATTTACACATATCACAACATTACATATACTGCAGTCTTTTATTGACTACAAAACTATCGTACTCCTGTGAATGTATACATATTGCATTTCTTTGCAAATTTAGATACAACAAGCTGTAGACTGAGAGTCAGATAGGGGGTGACGTGACAGTACACTAAGGGAGTGAAGGGAAATTTTTTATTTGCGAGTGAAGGATAAGACAGTATCTGCAGCACAAATGGAGATAATGATAAAAGAGAGTGACCGACAGAGTGCTGGAGAGACAGCGCGAGAGAACAAGCAAGAGGAGAAAGACTATAATGATCCACTATTGGCAGTGGGGTCCCACATGCAGCTGGGACCCTTCTAACAGACCTTGAGATGCACTATTATACATCACTCAGAAACACACACACGGCACATTTCATAGAGGGGGAGCTATGCTTCAGTAATGGCCAGATGAGTTCAGGGATAAGGAGAGATAGATGTTCTTGTGCAGCTAGGATATAGATGCACATCAGACATATTTGGCATTTAGACCTAATACGTCTTGAGGGGATGGGACCCTCTTAAGATTAGGAAAAATATTTACCTAGCCATGTTTTCATAGGGACCCGAAAGTTTTTTTTTAGTGTGTGTTATTTTGATTCCAGCAGGTTCTGCACATTGGAAACCACCATGTAACCACACCCAAATCATTCATATACAGCTCTGTTTGATTCAGCTCACCTTACACATTATTATCATTACTGCATTGATGCACAAGCACAAAATGAGCCAGAGTTCAGTAATTCAACCAGCCTGGCATGTATGGTGGCATGAATCAAACGCTTACATATAAAAGCATAAGAATGCTCCTCTTTTATCAAACACAATGCTCTGACTAAACCCTGCCTTGATCCCTCCCATGTTGTGTTTGTCTCAAACTGGGTCAAACGACAGTAGATTTTCCTTCTTTTCAGTTCTACTTTAGGAGCGCTTGATTCTATGTTTGCCCAGACAGGGTGTTGAATTGCTTTCTCTGCACCATTTCTCCACCAGCCTGTGAAATCAAGTGCACCTGAAGTAATCCCAAAGAAAAGCAAACTCCTATTTTGACTCCTGCCTGGTGAAGACTGGATCAAAATAAATAAAATCCTCTTCAAATACATAAAGGGGAGATTGATTTACCATGCTGGGCATATTGAATAGACAGGATATGTCTCAGCAGCGCCCTCATACAGTAAATCAAACACTCCTTAGGTATTTGTTTGGTGTCTGTCTGTGGGGGGCTCTTCATCCCACAAAGTTGTCTCTCACCTTTTGATCCCGGTTACTCTCTCTTTCACTGATTTGTCAGTGACTGGATGGATGTGAATCAACAAAATCTTGGTTAAAATAATGTTTGTTATTTTCAACACACCAGTGCCTAAGTGGGACAGTTCATTCTGTCTTACCTTGTATGGAGGATGTCAACACGTGCCACTATAAATGCATGTAAGATTGATCCCGGTGTTGAAAATGGCACACCATTTAAAAACATGACGACGCTTTTATGAACATTCATCACAGATCTGTGAATTGTAGAGAGTAAGCACTTTCTACAAGGCGAGGAACAACTTTATGGCATGAAAAGCACCTTGTATGTACCAAGTATCCATGCATGTGTGTGTGTATGTATGCACTCACACACAAGTTCACGTGTGTGTCTGCCTACATTCACACACACACACAAAAATCAAACACACACACTCAGACATGATGTGTGTGTGTTTTACGTTTTCTATATTGGGTTGTTATTGTTTTGTGGCAGTGTTTGGTGCTGCTGCGCAGAGAGTGGAGGCTGAGGAGGAGGAGGGGGAGGTGCTGGATAGACACAGATGTCTGTTGGCCCTGGCAGCGCTGCGACACGCCAAGTGGTTCCAGGTCGGCACCCACTCACTTCCTGTCTTCCTGCCCGATGCTCATTGTAGCCTGACGATTTCGCCCTGAGGGAATAAACTCACTGTCAGCCAACACTTACAATATTTATTATGCCCACTCAGCTTATACTAGCCATGGGTACATGCAGATGTGTGGCTGTGACACGTACTTATTAGCACGAATTTTCAATTATCCATCGGTATCATTACTAATTACGATTAATTATGGCAGTATGGCTGACATACAACACATACATCAGCCATACCACTAATTAAGTATGTCATTCTTTCAACAAATTCTGTGTTTAAATCAGAAAGAATAACGTAACAAGCATCGTAAGGCTACAAAAGCAATTGTTGATATTCATTTTTCTTTTTGGCTATTATGTGAACCTGCCTGCTCTGTACAGTATGTCATTGCTTCCCTTTGATTCCCCTCCCATACCCTTCCCCATCTGTCTCCCAACTCACTTACCCTACTGACAAAAACATATCCACATATATTGTGCAAGTTCAGAAGTTAAGCATTTTAACAAACCAAACTCGAAAGCAAAATAGCAAAGGGGTACTGAGAAAGACAGTTTTATTAGAAAAGATGTTTTGTCATGTTTAGTTTTGTTTTAATATCGGCATCTAGTAACCAAGAATACCCATTCTTTGAAGGGAGCTGTAGACACATACAATCACTTCATTATTATTGTGGCTTTGTGGTGTAAAGCAGGCTGTTATGTGTTTGTGTTTGCACAAATACCACTCTTCCTGTGCTCAATTTGTCACCTTTTTCCTTCTCTCTGTTTAATCTTCCTTCTGGCATCCTTCCATCTTTTCATTTTCTCAGGCTCGAGTGAACGGGCTCAAGTCCTGCGTTATAGTTCTCAGGATACTTAGAGACATGTGCAATAGACATCCCACTTGGGAACCTCTCAAGGGATGGGTAAGTCTTTCACTGTAATTACCTAAGAGTGAGTCTTAATCCTATGGAATTAAAAGAATGTGTTCAGCCTCCTTGATTTTATTTTTTTTTTTATACGTTTCGTGATTCTATTAAGTTCCCCAAGTCCATCATTTAAAAACCTAAAGACAATCAAGTCTAATTTGATTGATGGACCTGCTATTTCACTTATTAGTCATAAAGACAAATTATATTCAGCAAGACAGCTACAAAATATATTGTACAAACAGAACAGTGCAATAACAGCTGATGGGAATTTTTGATTGAGTTTTTGCCTGTGTCACATCAGTCCACTCATGCAGATTCAATAAGTTCACTGTGGTTGCATGTTCATATGTGTTGCGTGTTTGTGTGTCTGCAGCCCTTAGAGCTTATCTGTGAGAAGGCAATCGCCACCTGCAACAGACCTCTTGGGGCAGGAGAAGCCCTGCGTCGAGTCATGGAGTGTCTGGCCTCAGGCATCCTGTTACCAGGTATGAAACAATTTACATTCACAGATGCATAAATGTGCATCTGGAAATATAAAAAAAATCATCAGAGGAGCATGTGGGATCACATTTAAATTCCTGGCATGTGTTGCCTTACTGGCTGAGGGGTGAAGTGTAAACATGTAAAATTTGGGTAATGGAGGAGATATGTTTAGACTGTTTTCTTCATTTTTAAGCTGGTTCTGTAAAACAGGCTGACATATTACCATTCAACCGATGTTTTTCCTTTGTTTCATAAAGATTTTATAGATTTAATTTGGATAAAACAACAGAAAACATAAATCTTTCTCATTAAGATGCCAGAAGTAAAATATGTTATATAATAAAAGACAGATGTCTTTGCTCAAATAAACAACTGCTCCTCCTTCGTTTACAGGGAGGATGTCGCCCACACTAGCAGCAGCATATTCTCTCACTTAAATTAGGACAAATGAGGCACAATTTTAGGTAGTGAAGGTTTACAACTCAAAAATTTAGCTTCTGATTTTTCTTTTGTACTTCCCCAGTCGCTCTTCTTCACTGTCACTTCAGTAATGTTAAAATAATGAAGCACAGAATCAAACATTTTTAGCCCTAATATCTTAATTGTGTATAAAATTTGCAACACAAACAAAGTAATGAACTTAATGTGTTGCATATGTGAGATTTATGTATTTATATTTTTGAGATTTACATACACTGTAAATGAAATGTAATATTTCCAATATCTAGAATAATGTTTTAAATTAGACCAATTTTCCATTGTCTTAAATTCATGCAAGCCAGACCAACTTCTTTTAGTTTTTTTTTTTCTTTCTTCACAATATGCATCAAATTAAGTTCAGTAGAATTTCTGTAGCATGGATCTAAAAATACATTTTTTTTTTTGTTTTGTTTTAATTGAAACTTACTATATATATGTTTTCTTCTGTTGCCTCTTCTAGGTGGTCCAGGGTTACACGACCCTTGTGAGAAAGAGCCGACAAACACGTTAGCCAACATGACCGACCAGCAGGCTGAGGCCATCACCTACAGTGCACAGGTACACACACATTACACACACGCCAGTATAAATACACTGTTATCACCCAGCTGTACTTGCCCTGAGCTGTCAGTGTGTGGGAATCAGCAAGCAACACACCTATTACCAGACAGATAGCCCCTATCACTACAGCAACCTCACAATCTGCATGCACATACACACACACGGAATGAACCAGGTTGTGTGTCTTAACAGCTGTGCAGTGCTGAATTTTAATGATTAGTGTGAGAAACTATTGCCATTGCGAGCCATAAATCCATCTCTGACACCCTGAGGACAGTACTTGGTGTGTGTGTACGTGCTGTCATGTCCCTCTTCACACACACGCTCGACTGAGCAGGGCTGCCTTTGAGCCGCATGGCTTAGTAATCCTGCCGTCCATTTCCTTTGAAGGGAGCCTGAACGAGGCTGGAATGTCAATGGGGATAATTGTATTGGAGCAGATACAAGAGCAGATAGGAGAGACGGAGCAGTTCTGTCAATGAGCTACACTGAGCCTCATGAATATCTGAGACACTCTTCCTCCCTAATGGATTAACATTAAGAAGGCCACAGTGTGTCATTCTGGTTATCTTTCTGAATGTTTGTGCAGATAGAATGATAAATTAACACACGCTGCCCTCTATATCTTCTAATCTAATTAAATGGGAAGAAATTAAAAAGCAGCACTGGTATGGTTGTCTTTGATTGGAGTTTGGATGCTTTGAACTGGAAAAATAACTCAAGATGTCACCTCACTAGTGGCTAAAACAATGATTTTTGGATTTGATTTATGACCAAGCTTTTTGCTGTGCTTCATTTGGGATGTACATAACAAACTACTGAGCTCTTAACAAATCACATAGAATTTGCGGGTTGTAGGTTTGCCTTATCGATGTAAATGAGCCTGACTCAGCAAGAGTCCTTTTAATTTCAAAGAACATTAAAGCAGAATATTAAAGCCTTACTTCTACCTTAGAAACATCCCCCTAGGACCTTACCTACCACCACACAGACTAGGGTCTATATTCCCAGAAAGTACCACTCTGAGTTCATCAACTCTAGGGGGGTGGGGCTTGCATCAGGAGACATTTCAATTGGACAGACACCGGTTTTAGAAAACTGCAGCTGTATATAAAGTTGTGCGATAGTTACAGAGTAAAGCATGATAAATAGACAAACAAGCTCCAAGATTTTCTATAGTGTATTACTGAGCCACATGATCGCGAGGCTTACAAGATCAACATGGAAACAATTGTGTGGCAGCTGTTGGTGGACATTTACATTGCATTTTACACGGAAACTTATGTGAAATATTTTGCTTTATGTAAGGTTATCTACATTAGTTGCTATTAAGAATTGTTCCTTAGCTTATTAAAGAGAAGAGAAAAATTATGTTTTGGCATAAACATCATTTGTATGAAACTGTATTGTTGTAAATCACATCATGGCTATTTTGTACGTGGTTCCTGACAACTAAAAACACAGTATTAACCCCTTAATGCCTGAATCAATTTCATATTATGGAGAAAAAAAAGTTTTAACTTGCATTCTTTCTTTCAAGTAGATAGTATTTTGGTTGTATTTTTAAGCGAGCGGGGGGGGGGGGGGGGTTATTCAAAATTTCATAAATATGCAAAAAAGGGTTAAATTTAATTAAA
>JAQQZY010000005.1:8536023-8555891 GCA_030068375.1 Ostorhinchus rueppellii
ATGCAAATGTGCATCAAGAGGCATCAAGGGGTTAAATTTAAGTACAGTCCAGTTATTCTATTTAATCTTTTGTCGTGTTTTTATTTTTGTACTTTTTTCTTTTGAGTTGTATCATATGATATTTACTGTTTCCTTTCTCACTGATGACTCTGTATCTAACTAAACTCAAGAATTGTCAGTTTTCTCCCTCACAGTTTATGACTCAATTCAGTTAGGCTCTAACATTTTTCCCTTAATTCCATAGTTTGAGGAATGGCTGTAAGGTTTTATTTATCTAATACTTGAGTTTAGTCTTACACAGTGAAATTTAGCCAGTGTATTATGTCACCAAGGTTTCTTTGGTGTACAGGAGATTTTCAGGTTCATACTGTGTTTTATTTTTGTTAAAATCCCAGGCTTTAGTTTGCAGCATGTGTTTTGTTGTATAGAGTCACACAAAAGTAAGATGTAAAAACTGCTGTCAGCTCTTCACATGTCATTGGACTAATTTGCATCACGGACCGAAGGAGAGTTTAGGTGGAAATGCAGTTTAAGATTTCATAGATGGTTTGATTTCCCTTCTTTTTGCGTGTTGGTGTTTTGTGTTGTACAGCATGCTCTCAGACTCATGGCATTTGGACAGATCTACAAGGTGCTGGAGATGGAGCCTCTTCCCTCCAATAAACCATCGCAGAAATACCCTTGGTCTGATAAAGAAGGTGCGTGTACCTGTCGACCTGCCTGTCTTCTCAAACTCCCAATTGTTGTGGTCGGTATCTTAACCTGGGTGTCTCGCTGTCTTCTGTGCAGTATTTCCCCGACATGTCTCTCCTGTTGTCTGTTTATTTGTTTAGGCTTTCACTCTGTCTTCCTCTCCGTCTGCTTGAAAAACATGGTGTTGGTCTGTCAGCCTCTTTTCACCTTAGCTACAATTTTGCTGGGTTCATTTAACTGGGTTGTGCTGGGATTCTGCAGTTTATAGAAGTAAAACTTGCCTGTAAAAATTCCATATGAAACCATGACACATTTTTTGTGAACTTTCTGGATGTATTGCATTCTTTTCCCACAATATAGTGCAGGCAGATCTGTCAATACTGCTGTCATGGTGAAAGCCATTTTGAGACTGTCTCTTTTTTACTTCTGATGTTTTTGTAATGGGTGACTATATCATAAGTGTCACATTTAGAGACCCTTAGGAAAATGTTTTGCTTTCTTTATTCAAAAACATTTCTGAAAAATTGTCAGAAATCCCATTAGATTTAGACTCAGGCAATTGTCCAAAAGTGACTTTCATGGATAATCAAACCCAGCTCTTCAGTGCCTTGTGTCACTGACATGGAAAATTGCCAGAGCATTTACAGATTAAGGTTCATGTAGGGAAGAAGCTTATTTGTCCTCCTCATTGTTTGACTGTTTGCTGGCCTGCCTGCCTGTTCTGTTTATCTTTTCTGTAAGTTATCCATCTTCGTGCCTGTTCTTTCCTTTTGTTTATTTCCAGCAACTTTGTCTTTCTGTTTCACACAAGTGACTTTGTATGGTACACCTCCTGCAGTTATTGATTAGCAACCCTCTCTCCATGCTTTCGTCTGCCACCTTGCCTCTTGATCTCTTTGCAGGATTAGGTCTGAAGAGGCCTTATGAGGATGGAACAATGGATGACAAGGACCTCATCAAGAAGATGAAGAGAAATCTGCGGAAAGGTAGGAGGAGCAAAGAATGAAATTTTACACCTGACAAACTTTTCATTTTGTTTTCATGTTTTTAATCAGCTCCAATCCCATTGTTTGTAGTTTATATGAAGCTGTGTTGTGTATATCTGAAATCCTTAAATGCAGTGTCACACTTACAGGACGGCAATCATATTATCATAGTGGCTACAAACAAGCCCTGCTTCTCTTCTGCTTGTCTCTATTTGTTTCTTTTTTCGGTCTCTCTTTCCCTTCCACCTTCCCTTCAACCTCTGGAGGCAGATCAATAATATTGATTTGAAAACGTTTTAGTAGGCCACCCAACCATCCCCACTTCTTTCTTCATACAACGAGATGATGAACCACAGCTAATGGAGGCAGAGAGGCATTTTAGATATTGGCAAAAAGGAGGAAAGTGATTGAGAGGGAAAGAAAATAGAGCGGCACCTTTATTCATCATGAAATAACCTACTTTAGGGTTAAAAACTTTAAAAAAAAAGAAAAAAAGATTTATCTTATACAGCATGTCCAAATTGGTCCGATCTGTCCAATTTCAGCTGGATAATTGCTACAACTGCTCCAAAGCCTTTTTAAATCTATCTTAATATGATCTACTTTGTGCTTTCATTTTTTTGCATTAGTCCTGGACAGTAAAGCCATAGACTCCAACCAGCCTATGAACGCCCTGATGCGGTTGAACCAGATCCGGCCGGGGCTGCAGTATCGCCTGCTGTCCCAGTCGGGCCCGGTTCACGCTCCGGTCTTCACCATGTCTGTGGATCTGGATGGTACCATCTACGAGGCATCTGGATCATCCAAGAAGACCGCCAAGCTCCACGTCGCTGTCAAGGTAACAAGAACAAGAGATGTATATGACTTAGTACTGGTTCAGCTAATATCCACAATTCAGAGTAATTGGGTTTTCATCCAATTGTGTTGTGAATTTTAACTAAATTCAGAACAAATGTGTATGTGTGATTTCAGCCACTATTATTTATGAAGTTGAGCAGGAGATGCATTTTAGAAGCAGTGCCATATTTCAGCTTCTCATTTATGCAAAAAACAACAGGGCTAAGACAATTATTCATTGTCCGTTTTGTGTCTGTTGATGAAAATCAGGTATTTTTCCACATTTAATTACTAATCCTGCAGATATTCATAAAAGCCCAGAGAAAGGAAGAATAACGTTTAGGTCTTTAAGGGTTAATGTGACATTTTAAAACTCTGATCGTGAAGATAATGGACTTAACCAGTGACTTTTGACCCAGAATTTCATCCAATTTGTCAAATCCCTGAAGCTGCCTTAGCTTTGTCCTTAAACCTGATGGACATGGACTCGTATAGTATTGATTCACATTCTTCCACTGTTCAGAATTGTTCACGGTTTTTCTGAGTCCAGTTTTTCTTGGAGGCATCTTGTTGCTGCTTCCCATTTAACGTGACATTTATGCTTTTTTTTCTAATAATTTAATGAATGTTACTCCTTATTGATCCACACATATAGATGCAAATTTGACTAAATCATCATTTATTTACCAATTCTCTTTTCATTACATATATTTAACTGTATCTCTCATCAAAAATCTACTTTTTCACCTCTCCCAAATGTAAAAATGTTTTTGCAAAATGTTGATTTTAAGGAATACTTTTCAGGTTTTTAATTCACAAAGTGAGAATTCACACAAACAGAGCTGGATGGAAATGAATTGGTAACAAATCTGTTTATTTATTTGAGGATAAGAATACATAAATGCTGAAAGAACATTTGCAGCTGCTCATCATGTGCATGTGTATAAATATGATTTTGTGTGGTTAGATCTTGGTGTCAATGCATGTGTGTTTGTGTGAAGAGGGATGGAGGTGGTCAAATCCATGTAATCCCAAAGTGGTCATGAACAAAGAGGCTCTCCAGAGCCCAGAGCTGGGATAATCCGCTATCCGCTTCATTCCCATAAAAGGCTCTTTCTCCCTTTTTCCATTCTACCTCTCACTCTCTTTCTTCATCTCTCATGTTCTCACCTTTTGAGCCCTTTCTCTTCCTCAGCTTCCCTTTATTTGCTATTTTCTCTCACCCTCTCAGGCTGAAAAGGCTTCTTCATCAGCTGTAACACAGTCACTTATTTGGATAGAAAACCTGCCATTCTTATTTTACCTTCTGTCTGAGTATTGGTGTGAATAATTTTGCAGCTGTGTATGCTGTCGAGGACAATTACAGGACGATCACATTAAAAACATGTGCCTGCATTTTGTAAGAACTGTACTGTAATGGCTCCATGAGCGCTGTCAGCACAGGTGGGTACAGAGCGGTTGAACTGACTGCTTGGTTAGTTGGTTCAAGATGTGTCTATTCAGCTAGTTGTTTGTTTTTTCTTTTGATAATTCTGCTTTAGGTTCTCCAA
This sequence comes from Ostorhinchus rueppellii, assembly GCA_030068375.1. Lineage (NCBI taxonomy): Eukaryota > Metazoa > Chordata > Actinopteri > Kurtiformes > Apogonidae > Ostorhinchus > Ostorhinchus rueppellii. The sequence goes on from JAQQZY010000005.1 coordinate 8,540,090, forward strand.
GCAATGGGATACCCAACAGGTTTTGACTCAGACCTGGACCCCTTGAGTTCAGATGAGAAGTCGGACGGTGAGGGGAAGAGCGAGACGTCCACCCACACAAGCAATAACCCAACACACTCCTCAGACAGTTCTAACACACTGGAGGTAGGGATGAAGAACCCTGTTTCCTAACAAACTCATCCATATATTGACTATGAATAATTGTTATTGATTTCAGTCTGACCAATTTGTATACATTGGCAAATAAAATGTAACAGGGAGTCACTTGAAAACACATGTTTGGCCATGTTGCAATTCCGGTATCCAGTGAAGATGCTTTCTTATTTAGTGATTGTAATATATTCTTCACACCTCAGGTGCGAACTCAGGGTCCCATACTGACGGCGAGTGGGAAGAACCCGGTTATGGAACTGAACGAGAAGAGACGAGGTCTTAAATATGAGCTCATCTCTGAAAGTGGAGGCAGTCACGACAAGCGCTTTGTTATGGAGGTGAAAGTCTTGCATATATGTGTACATAGAACAACATGCACAGAATAAAACAGTGACTAAACTTAGAAATTTGTAAAAAGCCTGGATCAAAGGCAAATTCTTCATTTTCACATTCATACAAAAGGTGCACACATTCAAAGGACAAGCCACACACTTTCCCAAACAGGCTGATCACTGTTAGAGTCAATCAGTCACTTGGTTCCTGGAGCAGGATTGTTCTCTGTGGGGAACGTTGTTTTCCGACATGCCTGGCTGCTCCATCGCTCTGCTGACTGATTAGCAGGCCTGCTTGACAGCAGGGCTTCTCTAAACAAGCTGTCCTGTTCAGCCAGACTGACTCACAGAGTTACTGATAAATACATGAGTTTTGGGCAACATTTATTGTTTGAGTGTTAGTTTTGACAGAGCAGTTATATAAACAGAAAAATAATAGACTCCACGGGCATGAGAAAGGATTTCAATGATTATTACAGTTATGCAAAAGTAAAGAGGTTACAAAGCATATCAATTATTCATACATTACTACATATAATTAAAAAGACACAACAGCTTGTAAAATATTACAGTGAAATCCATAAAAACAAAACAACAAAATGAATAATAAATAAGTAGATCAATCAATTAACTAAGTCTAGAATGCTGCTTTTTTTTCCCCTTTACACCCACCTAGGAAGTCATCTCACAACCAAAATTTAACACATTAATAGTCATTAATGATAGTTTATTGTTGCCTTGTTACCTTTTGCCTTCTGTGTGTCAGGTGGAGGTTGACGGACAGAAGTTTCGTGGGGCAGGCCCCAACAAAAAGGTAGCAAAGGCCAGTGCTGCTCTTGCAGCTCTGGAAAAACTCTTCTCTGGTCCCAATGCAGCTGCAAACAAGAAAAAGAAAATATTGCCGCAGGTAAGAAAATACATGAATAAAAAATGCAGTACATACCAGACACTGGTTCAGTCTGGACATATTCATTTATCCACAATGAAATAATAAACAACAGTTAAACCTCTGTTAATGTTTCCCTTGAAAGTCAGGCAATCACAGCCTTTTATGTCAATTGATCAGTGTCACCTTTTTAATGAGATAATTTGGCTTCTTTGTTTCCTGTAGAGCATTAGTAGTCAATAGCACTGTCTCACAAAAAGTGTCTTATCGCATCAACGGCTGACATTTATCACACCTTTGATCTTGTCAATAAGTCTGTGTGCTAACAGATTGGTAAACAATACGGCCTGTGATGTATCAGAGGAGTGGTTCGCAAATAAGAGTTGTTTTTTTACAATTTATGCCTCTGATGCTGACAAAGGCCAGAGATATTATGCTTTACAGTTTTTTCCACCAGCATTTTCAGTTGAATAACCTCTCAGCTGGCATGTCTGTTTCTGCACATGACATTTGACACCATGGCAACTTGGCCCGATTGTTCATCTGTTAACCCACTTCAATTCTATGATTCTGGTCAAGGCTAAGGCTATTGTATTCAAAATTACAAATATCTCCCAAGATACTGGTCCTGTCAACTTGCCGTTATCGCTAGTCTCTTCCTTGACCAAAACTACAGTATGTAGTATGTAGTACAGTAAGTATGCCAAACTGCAGCAGTCAACTCAGTCCAGATTTTTGTGTGATACTCGAGACACACAGATTCCACTTCCCTTTTATAATATAGCATTATACTGTCAGTTTATTATTCAGCACCAAACTTCTACAGAAAATATAGTACAATTCCATATAGCATAAAAAAAAAATATTACAGATTAAAAACCGTGAAACATAATCAAATTTGGGTCACTAATAAAGAAAAATGATGTGAAAATTAGTGCTAGTTATATATAGTATTGATTCAACATTTGAAATGTTATGAATTAATGAGAGACCAAGTGTTACTCAAAGGGAGTATTTGTCTCTGAGCTACCACTTCTTCAAAACACTGACTGCACATTAGAATAGATTCACTTCTCAGATTCGTACTGGTGGAAGACTTAATATCATATGTAATATGAATGTGCCTAAACCTATGAATATCTGTAATATAACCTTATCATATATCTTGAAAACACTAGCTAACCTGCACCTTTGTCATTTTTTCCCCCCCAATTCATCTTAAACGAAGGTTTAACACATTTTATCTCTGAATCAGAACACTTCCAAAAAGTTGTAGAGTGGTGTTACATGAGTCTGGACACACTTGAATACAAACTGCAGTTTGGTTTGTGTAGAAATATACCAATGAGCCAAATATTGTAGTTTACTTTGTATTTTAAATGTGGGCAAATTCCATTTTTTTCCCTCCTAAAGACATTACACTACTTTAATCCATAGGGTCATATACATGCAATATTTAAGAGGGATCATACTCCAAACAAAGTTAGAGATGTCTGGATCATATTGCCTTAGAAGGTTGTGTTTTTTTTTTCTCATCATGTGCATATGTGTTCAGACTAAAGGAGCCCTGGCCGCGGCAGCAGCAGCCTCAGCGGTGGCAGCTCAGGTAGCCAGAGGAAGAGGAAGAGCTGCTCTTGCCAGAGGAGCCTTTGTGAGCGCTGCAGCACCTGGATATGTCACACCAGGTACTGAGAACATAGCTGTGTGTGTTTGGTTTTCCTACACAGCCTGTTTTTTGTTTTTTTGTATTCTTCCATTCACACACATTTTCACTCCATGCCATTCATAAATTATACAATGTGTCCAAGCATTGCTGCCCATAGTTTGAGCTTCACATCAGGCTTTTTGTTTTATTTTATTGTGCTTTTCATAATTTGACACTAGTTGTGGCTACAGTGCTGGTATTTTCTGTAAAACATGTTCTGCTTTAGGCTTCATGTTCAGTGTCTTGTTTGAAATCTAATGTTTTGCCTCAGTTGTGTTGGAAATATCACACAACGTCAGAGATGCAGTAGCCTATGGTGCTACACAGTACAGAGAACAGTGCTTATAATGATGCATGACTGAATAATAATGTAACATGAATGACTATAATAGTGATAATGAAGGATGTATTGTAATATGAATTCTCTGTTTGACTCAGACCTCTAATGAATGATTCCTGTGTCTGTGTATAAATGAGTGTAGTCTCCACGCACCCACAGCTGTCTGGTGGAAACCTGAGACCATACATTCATTGAAATATACTGTCTGAGAAATATGCAACTGAATTAGGCTTTCTAACCTCCTCACCCACAGGCTTTGGGACACCGTATGGATACAGCCCTGCTGCTGCTGCTCCTGCCTATGGTATGTGCATCTTTATTTTTATTCTCCTAGTCTAACACTCACCCTTTTCCATCTTTTTCTGTCCATAACCTTCTCCCTAATGCTAGACTTTACTCTACTTGCTCTACCTGCCACATAAGTGCTGACCATTAGCAAGCAGAGTGCACAAATCAATGTTTCAGAGCAAATTAGTCATTCTTCAGTAACGTCTCAGGTTACATCCTTCTTCTCTGACATGTCTTCCTACTCAAACATCATTTCAATCTTGGCTCCTCAGAGTTTCTTTTAGGTTTTAGAGTTTACATTATTTGCTTTTCCCAGTGTTGGACAAACATCTGATTCTGTACTTTGGCTAATTGTCTGCTCCTGTGCTCAGTCTGCTTTATCGGCTTAATCTCTTATGATCAGACTACTGCTGTCACTAAAGCTCTTTTGTCTGTCTTAATCGCTGATATCTATCTTGGAAGGTGAAAAGTTATCGTGACATCTCACTCAAACATTCACCTGTGCATGTACAGGCCTTAAAGGTTCAGTGTGTGACATTTAACTGGATCTAGGAGTGAAGTTACAACATGTTTCCAATTGAATATCTCCCCTAACTGTTCCCTGTGGGGCCTGCAAAAACACAAAATCTTCTTCCTCCCTTTTTGGAGGTTTCATCAACATCATCCATATTCAAACAGAGCAACTGGTACATCGTAACACTTCGTGCTACCCAGTAAAAAATGGAAAAAAAAAACTGAGAAGGGCATCACTTCTTCTGTAGATAAAAATTTAATCCTATGATGCAGAACATATCATGTTTGATACATGAGTTCTGAAGCCCTCTACATGATCAGTGTGATATTTTTTGCCTTAAACCTGATGTATACAATTAGATACATGTAATACATGGATGATAATCCACCAGAGGGGAGGAATTCATTCACTAGAGGCCTTTCCAGTGACACTACAAGATTGTCATTAATGAGGAAGGAGCCAAGTTTGAAAAGGAATTACCAATTTGTTAGGCATGTTTGTGTCATATAATGTTTTTGTTTGTTCAAAAAAATATATATATTTGAGCATTGGGACCCGACGTATCAAATATGATACAAAATTGAAAATCATAAATGGAAATTGATATTTGGGGGAAAAAAAAGGTTTTGGTTGTTCAGAAGGACCAATAAAGGCTCCATTTTCAAAGAACTGGAATTTTCTGCCAATGATTTAATGGTTCAGGCTTTACAGGATTAATTACATGTGATTCTGTCCTAATCAAAATATTATTATGATTATCTTCTTCTATATCCCCTCACAAACTGAACCTTTAAAATGTCTCAAATAGAAATGAATCAGACCCTAAAAATTGTGTAGATTACGAAATTAACACTTATAAGTTTGTATTAACTTCATACTCATTAAATTGGTATTAAACATATTGTAACTAAATGACAAAATAAAAACATCAGAGAACCAGTAACTACTAATACAAACAGTGCAGACCACTCAATGTTTATCAGAGCACAACTTACTGTAATGTGTTGCAATGAGCATGGAGTCTTAACGCCACAAAAACACTACTTCTACAAGAAATAAGTTCAAATTGTCTGTGATAACGTTACAAGACATAGCTCCTGTGCAGAATTAGATTTTAAGGAGCATTCAGCTTTTTTAAAAAAAACCAAAAAACATATTTATTTAAATTTTGAATGTTAAGAATCACAGTACAAAGTGAACATAGACATACAATATGAACTATAGTAACCCCAGTCCCAGTCCCAGCCTCACATCTCATCTGTCAAAGAAGAGAAAGTAAATGCATAAATAAATAAAAATGAAGAACATTAATAGCATTCAATTAGTCTTACTAAAATCTTTAATGTAACTTGTTGAAACACTGAATTCTTCATATTAGCCGAGTGCATAGAGTCACTTCCTCTCCGTACAGACTGTTATGTAAGACAGGGTAGCATGGCAGCTTTGCAGTTGCAGCAGTTCTCCTGTTATGGTCCTGCTGCTTAAGGTTCTCCATATCCTTGCTGTTAAAACTTCTCCAGAGGCTCTCTGTATGTACGGTACAGAGGAATTACACATACCGGACAGCCGAACCCGCAGCAAAAATCTAGGCTAGTCTTTCACCTTAGACAGCATAGGTACTGGTCCAAAATTGACTGCATACATCCTTCTGTCACACTTACAGTCACATTTACCTCAACAGACTCAGCCTTGTGCAGTGTGTGTACACATGTAGCATTAGGAGGTCCATCTGTTCATCCTACAGCTTGGACCTTGAATGGGTCTTATGTGCTGGAAGAAACTAGTCTGAGGCCCCGGGTAGATTTTTAGTGCCCCCATGAGAACTTACCGGCCGTGGATATGAAGCACACCTTAGTTTTTATGTTTATGGTGGGGCTGGAACTCATGCCTTCGTTTAGGGTGTTTTGTTACAGGCCTTGGCCTCCACACTGCACCCCACTCTTTACATGTTATTGTGACTGCCACAGTTAATGAAAGAACCAGCGTTCATTTCCGTGAGCCGCTGATAGAAAACCATGTCAGAGTGTATTTATTTTACATCTTTTAAATATTATTTTTTGCTTTTTAGAGATAGAAAATGAATGAAGGAAGCAAGAAGTGCACATTAAAGACTGAGTGAAATGTTAAAGAAAATTATGTATTTTCCACCAGTGTGATGATTGAAAGACGAAAAAAGGCAGAACGACAGGAAAAAAAGAGACCGTGACCGTGAGAGCAAGAACAAGAGAAGAAACAGAGAAGATGGAAGAGGGCAGTTGATAACAGTTTCTAGCATTAGTGTGAAAAACATGGCACACTTTAAATCCAAAGATCCAAAAATGAAAGCGTACATAATTCTCATGCATTATATACAGTAAGGTAGGCTGCTCTGTGGGGTTGATGATGCATATTCTAAATAATTCTTCCATTACTCATCAGTGGATCCGTGTCTTGGTGGGTGAAGGTGTTGGCTCTTTCACCTGAACTCTACCCTCCCACACGCACAGTGGGTTGAAAGTTCGTGTCTTTCCAAGTTCAGATAGGAAAAAAAACTTAGTGAAAACTATAAGAACTCTCTGAATCTACGTTTTGAAAGAACTGTTCCATCCTTGTAATTTGCATCAGGGCTGTGGGCTTGCTGAGATGTTTTGTCCGTTAAGTTTGGCCTCTCGCTCCAAGCACTAAGCTCTGATGAGAGATTGTAATACTTATCAATGACAACATTCAAGCTAAATGTATTTAAAATACGGGTGAAATGTGCGAAAAATGTTGGTTTAGTTCAACAAAATGATGCTGTGGGCATAAATGTCAGGGTCAGCCACAGAACAAGCATGAAAATATTGCAAATTAATGCTATATCTTTTTGGGTATGATGCTTCTATGCCGTTTTCTGCTTCTTCGCCACGCTTCTGGCTCCTGTTGCTGCTTTGGGATTTCTTGTTGGCACACAAAACTAAAATGCTGCAGGGTTCCCTACCACATTACAAAATTCAGTGGAACTGGATTAGAGAACACCAAACCTTAGATCATGCAACACTAACATATTTCCAGATGCCGTCTCATAGTACTACACTTTCCATATAAGACAGTATAAACAATAAGACTTGCCTTAAGGGGTATTTGGGATTCATTGTATTAGGTCAGTTTGTCAGAACCGGACTGGGCTCTTATTCCACTTTGACCTGGTGGCTATAACTGGAATTACAGGTCATATGACACCCACAGGCCTAAAAATAATTTGCATACAAAGTAATCACTAAGGCTGCGTCTGAAATTCCATACTAATGTGCTATTTAGTATGCTAAAACAGTGTGCGATTTCTTTAATATATATCCAAAACATATGAAAACAGATTGTTCCTGAACTGTGTAGTATATGTAGAAAATGTACAATATAAAAGAAATGGGCACTGATCATCATCTCACAATGCTAAGCTAAACTAAAGCGAGATTTGATAGAAATCAATACTGTTAAATTGCACATAAAGTAGCTGCTAATGATGTTATCACCTGCAACTTTTACATTTTCTGGTAAATTAAGGTTTATCTGGTGATGCGTGTGAGATACTCAATCATTTCAGCTGTTGTTCATGATGGTAGAGATGAGACTGGTCACCACTGTTACAGTCTTCCAACTGACGAGGTCCAGAGCAGTGGGTCTGAAAAGATTTGTACCAGTGTTTATTCACACAGAAGTGTGTTGAATGATAGTGCACATTATACTGTGTAGAGTGTAGTGTGAGTCTAAACATTTTAAATGATGGATTTTTGAACGAGTAATAAAATTCCATAGATAAATTTCTATCACTGAATTATTTCAGTCTCAGTTTTACTTCCTTTGTGCTCCAACATACACAGAATTGGCTGAACTGGTCATTAACTATGTGTCATCATCTGACCATCATCTTCTACTGTTGTATTAATGTTCCAGTTTTTTGTTCCCTCTATAGTGAGATAAATAACTGGCAACAAGAGCCAAAACTATTAAAATAACACCAAAGGTCATATAACTGGAAATATGTTTTAACATGTTAATTTTTACGTTGAATTTCTCTGTCTATTCCGCTCACCACTGATGAAGGCTGTCACCTTGTCTGCACACATTCCTGCCTGTTCTCACACACTTACATTTCCTCCTTGGGGAGCCCTGTTTGTGTAGTGTGAGGTCTGTTTGTCAGACTCACATGTAGAGTAGTGTGTAGTTTAGCCAGAAAGAAGAAACACTTGGTTATTTGTTGTCCTGGACTCATGCAGAGCTGTGCTCTTCTCATGTCTCCCCTCTAGGTTTGCCCAAGAGAATGCTTCTGTTGCCTGTCATGAAAGTGCCCGCCTACCCCGTCCCACACTACCAGTTCTTTTAGCACAGGGGACATGCAAACCAAATGCACCTAGCTTCTTTCTAGAAGGGAAACAGTTTGTTTTTTCTACAATATCAGTCACTGGGAGAGGATTCAGGACATGAGCTAAAGATTTGTAAAAGCTTTTTTTTTTTGTTGCTTTTTTTTCTAACTGTTTTTCAAAACCTTTTAATACTGCAAAAATACTGCAGGCTTAAGTTCTTAAAAGATAAAAACTTGAAGAATTTGTACTGTGAAATGTTACCTCATTCTTTGAGTCTAAATTATATATAAGCCTTTTTTGTTATTGTGTTTATTGTTTGCTAGGAAGAGGATAGCCTTGCAATATTCAGTAATACACACAACACACACATTCTCTGTAAAAAAAATAAAAAAATAAATAATAATGTGAGCTGTGTGAAGGATGTATAGAAATAAATACATATTGTTGAAAAATAAATAAAGTTTATCTCTTATAAAAGCTGAACAGTGCCTGGTTTATATCTTACATTAAGGCTTTCAGCTTGCACAGACTGCAGTAGCACCTTTTTGTGTGGCTTGAGTCAAAGCTTTTAGATTGGCAGCTGCGCTGTCAAGTCAAAATATGCTCCCTTATTTATCCTGCACATAAAATGGTAAATTCACATTTATGCATTACACTTTTGAATTCCATTTTCTTTTCACATATATTAAATTAACAGCTTCCTGTGCACTTCATTGCCTAATGTTTCTCCCCTTTGACCCTCAGCTGATACATATTGAGAGATAAAGACAAAGAATGAATTTGGAAATCCCTTTTCAGATCCAGCATCTTGTATTCAGCTGCACGATCTCATTACCTTAGTGGGATTAGTAGTATTCCCTTAGCAATCACATACAGTACATGCATATGGATAACAATTACACATTGTCACATAGGCCAGCTGCAGCCATCTTAGACTTTATCACACTGTGTCTCAGCAATAAATAGCATCCAGTCGCTCATTGAAAAGACTGCATCTAAAATCTGTTTTTAACCTAATCCTGCACATAACAAAAAAAACAAAGCAGCAAAAAGGGGCCTTCATGGATACGAACCTCATTGTCAGTATGTTTTATGTTGTTTCATTGTTTCTGTATCATTGTATTGCATGTTTTTGTCTTTCAATAAGGCAGCACCTACTAAGAATGTTGTTATATGATGAATTATTTAACTATGAATAAAAAAAAAAGAAAACAAGTGTACCTCAAAAGAGTACAGACAGTCCCAAAGGTCAAAGGTCTGTGCCAATCAAGACTGAATTATACTGGCTCTTCACCACGTCATGGTCATCCAACCATCGAGAGATAACTCCTGACGACGTCTCCATGGTTACGGCTATGAGGCGCAGCCATTGGATGAGAAGACCCAATATCTTGTCCAATGGTTGGTTGACTCCATTTAGTTGTTATGAAAACTAGTCTTTGTCTTACGTCATAAAAGCTTCATTTCAGTTTTGCATAAATTAAGTACAGTATGGTGACTTTCTAGATGTTTGTGTTTATGTCTTTCTGTTACACAGAGGTGAAACCCCAGAAAAGAGCGTTTATTCTCACCCTTCTCTAATTCTCATCTTATTTTTAGTCATTGCATATCTTTTCTTTTTATCTACGTGCTGTAAAAAACTGAAAGGCGGATAAAAACCAGTGCTGGAAACCTGCCACTTCTGCACAAACCTTTGATGAAATGTTTTTAATCACTGTATTCTTTCAGCATCTACAGTTTAATCAGAGCTTCAATGCCTGTGAAATATGCATTTAAGGCATTCTTTCTTGTACACTGTAGTATTGACATTAGTGTTTGACACGTGTATTTCCAAGGACAGCCTCAAGTTTTTTTTTTCCATCTTGTAAGTACTTGGAGTAAGTGCAACTGGATGTTTTTGTCCCTATAGAAACAGGAAAAAACACAGCTCATCTGTTGTCTTAGCCAGGGCTATAAATAACCAAATAGAATTTTTTAAAAAGCCTCTGCGTACCCAAGTCTATGCAGGACTCGGTACTTGCCACCTGTTCTTGCCTTGTAGAAGGTCTTGGACCAAAATTTAATGATTTATGCACAGACTTGTGGCTTTTTTTTTTCCCCCTTCAGTGGAAACAAAATGTAACCTTCATAGAGCTCCATATTGTTGTCAGTGATGTCAAATTAAGTACAGTTCGGGTCACGCCCAGTAGACAGGCGCATGGGGGAAAATGAAATTATGCAAAATAAGGTTTAAATTCTTGCACGTTGTCAGCACTAAGTGGACTGAAAATGCATCTTTCAGCTTATAGTCTTTCATCATCATAGCCAGCACTATGCTTGATTAAAAAAAGATGAAAACACCAATGCACAAACTTTGCAAAAAGTGAGCAATGTCTTTTCTTGCATCACTCACATGAGTTTGTTTCCATTTTTCTGATGTACTGCAGTGATCCTATTTTTAATTTCAGATTCTTTAAAGCTATACAGTAGGTGTAATGTTATTTTCTCTTGTTTGTAATGTTGCAGTTGTTGCTCTAGTATAAAGAAAAGTAACACTGCAGCGATTTGAACCGTCTTTTGTCAAAAATGTTTCTGTGACTTTCTCATTCTCTTTATAGTGGGTCTATATTATTCTCATTGCATTCTCTCATTTGTCTCATTACAGGTGGTCTTTTCATTGACAATCCCTTCTACCAGCCGCGGACCATCGCTCCTTTTATCATTCATCTGGGTCCCCAGGATCTGTTCTCTGACTTCTAGGGGCAGCATGTTGTTGACTTTGCTCCTCACTCTTACAGTAACTGTCTGTACGAACACCTGGCTGCTCACGTGCCCACCTGTTTTTCTGTCCGTCTCAGTGGGCTGCCTTTCTCTCCAGCTGAACTCACAGATTCAGAACAGTTTTCTTTTGACTAATCTGCTGGAGCAAAAAAAAAAAGGAAAAAAGCTTGCTGCCCAACAACAGCGGCAGTCTGACCTACTGACCGAGAAGCACTAAGCTCTTCTCTCTGTTTTCTCTACTCTCTGCCCAGATTATCACTTCAGAGGAGAGCAACTTTACAAAAAGCAATACTTGGATTTATCGAGAAATGTTCAGCTGCATCTCTGCGGGACTGGGCTGAACTTTGGTCTTTCTTATAGCAATACATCTGAACTCCTCTCTTCAAGCTTATGTACTTGAGAAGATGTGAATGTCCAATGGAGTTTTACCCAACACAGCATTGCAATAGCTCATTTTGATTGTATATTCATTGTATGTGTGTGTACGTGTGGCTATATACAGTACAGACTATATACACATATATGTATGGTGTATGTTTCTATAATGATGTGTTGACAATAATATTACTATATGATGTATTTATGTAAATATGCTATAAAATCTTATTATTGTTGGTATAAATTATTTTAGAATTATAAAGTGAAATGTAACTGTAATACCACAGTATAGCTTTCTTCCAATTTTATATACACTGAGCAATTGAAGCTAGTCCTAGGAGATGCAATATTTTCTTTGTTTTCCTATTAACCTGTGCTGTTAGAATAATAATGCTTCCTTTTCTTCCTCTCTTTCCATCCAACTTTTCCTCTGTCTTTGATGTCTATCTGAGCCTTTCTGAGCACGCTCTCTGCTGCCAGAGGTTTGTTTACAAAGCCTGGACCAGAGGTGCTCGATACTGAACACACGCATAACCTAATCACACACACTTTTCCTGTCAGAAAGCACATTTTCTATAGTCTCACTGCTGGCAGGGAATACTGTTGTTACAAATACTTTGTGTATTATACTGTATGTGTATACTCGGATGTGCGCACTCCTCCCTCTGCCATTAACACATTAACAAACGCACCCATCGTCGCTACTGTCAGGTCCATAAGCACAGCCCACTGAAACCCATCGCCGTTCCTTCTGTCTGTAAACCCACACATTCACACACCTTTCCCTCCTGTTGCAGGCCTCTACTTTGGCCTTGTTACACAAGATACAGCACAAACAAACAGCAAGGTAAATTAGCCCATATATCTTACTGAGATGCTTTACTTTCATACTTGAATGTAATCGGTTTGTTGTCCAGGGAAATGTCTCCAGCGTGACTCCACTCTGTTGAAATAGCAGTGTAGTGGGTTGTATTGTTCTAGAAACACGAGGTGGTCTGTTTTTGTCTTTGGCGTGGCAGCATCTGCAGATTTGAGGGGTTTTATTGCAGAGAATGATGTTAATATAATATCGTTACTAAGATCTGTAAGGGGGGAATCCTGAATGGAGCTGCACTTTTTGCTGTGTGCATGTTTAGGAAAAGGAATCGTTGATTAATTCCCTTATTGATTCCCTATCCATTTGCCATGTGGAAACCTTTTGTTTTCAGTGAAGATGAAAAGTTTCCAGCTGCTGGTTTCCACATCATTGTTTTGCAATGCGAAACCATGCAAAAATCATGGCAGTATTGATAAATGGAATGGCTAACAAGGAAATCGTCTTCAGTGTGTTTGATTTCTAGCTGTACCCATAGTTGGGTGTAAAAATCTCAGCTTTTGTTTTGCTTTGAATCTGTCTGAAGTGCAATACAGAATGGCTGGAATGCCCTTTTACTGTTCGACACCGCGGCACCGCTGACAGAGTGCGAGTAAACCAGTGGTTGAACTGCTCAGGAGAAGTTAACCGAGGGAGAATGGAGTTTAGTTTCTTAACATTTGTAGTCTAAAAAATGTTTGACTTCTGAGTAGCTGAGTTTGTAGTCGTAGTATAATAAGTAGTGCATTTAGATTGTATTTAGACTGGTAGCTTATGTATTCTATTAATCTCTAAAGTGCTATATACACATAATTGGTTGATGTTGGAGGTATGGTTGACACAGCAGTGGAAGATATATGTGTGTGATTTTACAATATGTGTGTGCTGCTTTGAAACTGATGTGTTTGGTTTTTTTGCCTTCATTGGTTTTTATTTTAGCCTTTCAGCCTAGAGATGAAATGTCACTCAGCGGAGATAAAATCGAAGAGAATGTGCATCAAAAGGTTTTCTTCTCGCACTCACCTTGATCTAGGCGCCGGTTTGATCTCTCGTGTTTGTCCTGGCTATGATTCAACTAAACATATGTCTAAGAAAGACCGTAAAGTCTCATGCCTCAGTGCGTGTTTTTTTTTTGGTTTTTTTTGTTTTTTTTTTTAAACACAATAAGTCAAATCAAATGCTACTGAACTGACCAAGTAAAGGAATTTGTATCTGCAACTGCGTCTGCATTTTTGGATGAAGTCGTAACAGTGCAGTGAGGATGTCCTGCACTCGGTAAAGTGAAGTGCTGTAGTTTGAACAGCTGGTTCCTCTGCTTCAACAATGTGATGTCCAGGCTCTGCTCTTATGTCTGCCTGGGCCTCAATGGGTTTAACAGGACTCAGGCTCCTTGTATATGTGGCATTCACTGTACTGCCAACCTATCAGTCAATCAATCAAAGTCAGCATTATACACTTCTAAAACCCCACTGGGAACGTAAGCACCTTGGAATTTTTCAGCCACAGATATGCTCTTATCTGGTAACCTTTGCTTACATATGAGAAACATAAACAGCTGGCATTCACAGGAGTCGATTAGCACTGGGATCGTCTTGCTTTTCTGACATGCACTAGTGTTATGTTTATCCTCTTGCAAAGACATCTCAAAGAAACCAGATCCCGGTGCTTAAAAAATGATCCGCTGTATAGAAATGGATTCCTGTAGAGTTTCGGCGTGTGGATGGAGTCTATTTGGTTCTTTCAAGAGTTTTACAGTAATTTTCCATCCCATCACTAAGCACATCTGTTCCCCTTGTCTCTAAAAGTCAAACAGACAGATCAGAGAGAGGCTGTATTTCTTTGCCATGACTTTTCATCCTCATGTGGAATTCACGTCGAGGTGAATAACTTCGAGCTTTGCCGTGTGGAAACAGACCTTCTCTATCAGCTAAAGAATTTCTCCTAATTTCCCCTCTGCCCTGCTCCCGCTCTCTTTTTCGGCTCCATCCTCTCGTTCCAGATGGCACACATTAATAAGGCAGACAGTCATACCTCAGTGAGCAACCTTTTCATTTCCCCTCAGACTGAACAGACACACTGGAGGAGTCACCCTGACTACTGACCCTGTCCTCCTGGTCTGTTGGCCCGACGACATGCGCTCAAAGCCAGGGTGGTACAGAGCAGGAGGAGGAGGAGGAGGAGGGGGGGGGGGGGCTCAGGGAAAGCATTTAGTTCAATCCTGGCATGGTGCTCTGTCAGGAGTTTTAAATTTGCTTAAAAACTCAAATAGTTGCCAAGTGGATTGCAGTTTAATAGGATTATAACACGATGAGAGAAATCTATGTCCGTATCTAAATATAAATGCATGTTTGGGTTCAATTAGGCAAAGCATGGAGTTAAAAAGGGATAATAAGCTCTGATGAGAACTGTTATGGTCTTTTAGTTTGGGTTTTAGAACTATTTTAACAGAGAGATCCAAACGAATTTATCTACACATTTATTTATTTATTAGGGACAGTGCATTTTAATGAACATGTACAATAACTGCAGCTGTAAATATGCCAGATTGTAGCAACAGTGCTAATTTCCACCTGTCATTTAACCTCTTCTTAGTCATTTACCTTCATTTATTATAACATTATCCTCTTCATCTGCATTTTTGCATTTTCTGTATTACCTTCTTAAAATAATCACCTGAGTTTTTATTTTTATTTACAAAAATGACAGGCATGATTTTGCCTAAATCATCACATATTCAATTTCTGGCTACATTTTTTGTTTCCTAAAATCTAGAGGGGAAAAAAAAAAAGACTTTTGCAGTTGTTTTAGAAAGTTGCTGATATTTAATTTATTGATTATGTAGATGTTCATAAAGTGCAGAGTAAGTTCAGAGAAAATGGAAGAAAATGTGTCTTTTTCATTAATTGAACTTAAAAGCATGTGTCTGCAGCCAACCTTCATTTGTCAGCCATGGTTTTTACTGGTGAATAAATGTGGACAGTGTTTCCATGTTCTCCGTGTACAAATAAGATCCATCTGGTGTCAATACTAAAAAGCTGAGAAACTGCATTTTACCCAAATTATATACATGTATTGACATTGGTACATTAATTAGTGTTTCAACAGTTTTTAAACATTTTTTAACAGTAGATGCTTGGGGTCGCTGGTGTCTGTTTAGGTTTTGGAGGGTTAGGGTTTTCATTATTTTTATGAGTCTATAGTTCATTCATCTTCTATACCCGCTTAATCCTCATTAGGGTCACGGGGGTCGCATGGAGCCTATCCCAGCTGCTTA
>JAQQZY010000005.1:8575191-8592968 GCA_030068375.1 Ostorhinchus rueppellii
GTCTTCGGTACAGGCGTTTCTCGGGTAGCTCGAGCAATAGAAAGCATGTTGAAAATGACCGAAGTTGCCCTTTAAGTTCGATCAGATGCATCCACTATACATGCATCAGAATCTCTTAATTCTCTTAATATAACATGTTGTCATTGTCATATTATCCTGTTACATACATTGTGCACATTTATCTTCATAAATGACATACAATGATAAAAGCCAATTAAAAAGGAGCACAGCTTTGTGATTTTGCACATTTCTGTAAACTTAATGCAAGTTTTCACATGATTTCAGATGACTTGAATGTAGAGATCCTGTGAAATGTCTTTTTAATGGAATAACTTGATATGAAATACTTCCCTATGCTACGAAGTGGCACCCCCTAACCCTGCCAGCGCCAAAGGTTAAAAGTTCACAGAGTTTGTGGTCAAAGCTGTGGCTTTTTAAACATGTTTATGTGCAGCAGGAATTATTGAATATTACGGAACTATATTTTTGTCCTTGTAGACCAACGGTGCATCACTGAGGGGCTCAACAGTGCTTTAATCCACAGTTTACAAACTAACACATGCAGATGTTCGTGTGGTTTAGAACGTCTTAAAGTTCTTTGTGCTGAAGATCCAAACCAAACAAACCACAACATCTTATGTTTGTAACAATAAGCCACTGCTGATAGTTTAAACAGCTTTTGCACTTCTGTTTTACTGTAAATTACATTTTCATCTCCACTAGTATCATCTATATCAACCTTTAGATAAAGGCTTTGTCAGCACACTTTTCCATAGGTTCATTCATATACACATTTGAACATTAAACAAAACTAGACAACCAGGAAATACCCTTTCCCCTTTACATGCATGCTCACACTCATAACCTTAGTGCGTTTTCTTTCCTTGGACTTGCACACATCTCTCCTGCTGTCTTTTATACACAATATTTCAGTCGATGCATTCAGTCTTTTTTTTTTCTCAGTCTCACACACACAAAGACCTCACAATCGAACACAAAACTGAAAACATGCGCACGTACACACACATCCTCTTTTCATTAGCACATTCATATCAACACAATAAAAAAAAGAAAAGTATTGTTCAACGTAAATTAGAAAAGCTCAGTTTGAAAAGGCGTCTATTAGCTGTCGTACCTAAAACAAAATGTTTAACAGGGACTTGTTGGTTTGTGCCAGTAGTTTAGAGGGGTGCACGCAGAACAGTAAGGGAGGACGGAGTGTTTTCTTCTCTATCCTGCCAGAACAGTAACAGTTTTGATGTCCTTCCTTCTTTCTGCGGGTCTTTAATTTCAGCAGTACTTAGACAGAAATCAATAAAGCATTTCTCTTTTTTTTTATGCTTTTCTCTCTGTGACTGGTGGAAGCACAGTCCTTCTGGGCAATGTGGTACCATTGTAGATTTTCTTCTTCAACCCCTTCTCATCAGCACAACTGGCTGTAGTCATTTGGGGATGGGGAGGAAGAAATGTGTGGGACTGATTAGATCAGAAGTGGGATTAGAGTGGAACACGAGGACATCTTTGAAGAATATTAGACGAACAAGTAACATCTGTAGTTATGGTCATCCTGGATTTAATGGTCAGTGTTAAAATTATGGCCCAGTGGGTAACGTTAGGGGTCCAGAAAGTTCAGTGTGGTGAGTCAGACTGAGCTCCAGATAAGCTCTGGGTAAAACTAAGAGGGGGGTGTTGGTTATCAGGTTAGGATGTCTCCTTGCCCTGAGTCCCAGTGACGGTCTTGATGGAACTAAGTGTTCGGTTGAACCAGGTCTTCTTGGCAGCCTGCACCTCATTCAGAGCCAGACCCAGATGGTGTTCCAGGTCCTGGTTTAGAAGAAAAGAAACAAAGTTAGACTCAAACAACGGAGTGGAAGACAGAATTTTACCATTTATTATAATAAAATTTGATTTCTATAGCACGTTTCATTATTGATCCATTATTCATTCACTTTCACATTCCCACTGTGGTGGGGGTAAACTATGTTTGTAGCCACTGCTGCCCTGGGGCAGGCTGATGGCAGAGTGGCTGCCAATTCATGTCAAACAGCCCCTCTAACCACCATCAAACATGCATACACCAGTGTGAGTGACACTGGAGGCAAGGTGGTAAAGTGTCTTACCAAAGGACACAATGGCACGTGACCAGGACAGAGTGGGATTTGAACCACCAACCCTTCAGTTATTAGATGACCTGCTACCTCCTGAGCCCTGGCTGCTTCATTTATATCGAGTTCCTTCTTCTGGTCAGAAATTTCTACTCTAGTGAGAGCTGACTGCTATGTTTATTTTAAATTAGTGAAAAGTAAGGAATGATTTGTGATCAGCCCAAGGCTAGTAGGGCTATTTCAGTCTGTTTATTTTCATTCTTTAGAATCTGTTACCGCTGAAAGTATTTGGTTAATTAACTTTAACCCAAGTGTGTGTCCTGGTAAAGTCAAGATGTCAGATTTGAAACCTACTTGGATCACATCCAGATGAGTCTTCTTTTAATGAGTCTGGGTCATCTTTACCCTTCATATTATGTGTTAATATATAACAAAAAATTTCTACAACATTTAATAAATTACTGGAGCGTACCACATGCACATATTTACAACAAAAAACTTCTGTCAAGGAAACCTTGGACCCTTTGACATAAGTGACAGGTTGTTAATTAAAGGTGTGACCCCTAGAATATATATATATATATATATATATATATAAATAAATAAAGTGACTTGGGTGTTTTTAAAGTTTACATTCAATGTGTCACTGCAACAAAAGCCAGTACAGTCAACTCACTGCATCTAAAGATCTGTTTGTTTAATAGCTTTGATGCCAGCTGGAGGAGCCTGCAAGTCATGATGGGAGCTGAACTGAAACAACAGTGATATTGTTCTGGTACAGCTAAACACAACAGTCATGACTCACAAGCTCCTTGAGCTGTAGAAAATATGACGAGTGTCCTCAGTGTTTGGAGAACACTGATATCATCTAATGTAATTTGATTTAAAACAATGTTGCGTTTGTGTACCTGGATTTTGCACTCGGCCTCCACCAGTTGCAGTTTGGTCTGGGCCAGTTCCAGCTCCATTTCTCTCAGCTGGTTCTTCAGACCTTCCTTCTCCTCATCCGTCTCCTCAGATCCCCCTGCAGGCGCCGAGGTCACTGCGGCTCGTACACGACCCTCTTTGTTGAACAGACTGCTGCACTTTTCACAGCCTTCCACTTTGGACTAGCAAAGGATATGGAAAAGGGAGGGGTTAGTGTAGTGGTTTATATACTGTATGTACCCAAGGACAAGCCAGAATCTCAAGGCAAACCTGTATTAATATCCATGAAAAACAGACTATAATAATTTATACCATCTGTCTATTGTGAGCGAATGGTTTTCTGATTGAGGATTTTATCCCATTTTCTTCTGTATTGGGAAATGAGTGTGTGTCTAATTAACCTTCTGTCTTAGTGGCCATGGGGACTGGAAGATGGAAAAAGCCACCAGCTAAAATGTACCCATATTGAATATGTACTTAATTATGAAAATGCAGCAGTGAAACAATTTCACAATGATCAGAGGTACTTGGGGACCCACTGTGGCATCTGCTGCTACCAATCTGATGGGATTTTTGACAGAATTCTAATAATCTACCATTGTGGACCCAAATATTTAAACAAATTAAAATAAGTTGCTTTCTTTTCTTATTTTCAACAACATTGTGGACATACATATGTATATATATACACACACACACATACACCTATTTATATTTCTAAGTTTTGATAATATGCACCACCACAAAACTAATTAACACTAAACTATATTGATTTTTGATACCTTGTACAAAATACTAATAATGTAATTTTAAAAAAAGTTCACTTGTGTTTATAAAGTTGTATATTGTAATGATAATTTGCATTTGTCAAAAAGTCATACAGCTCACCATTTCTGAGCTGCTGGGTTTGTGAAAAATTCAGAAATATCTGTCATGTTTCATCTTTCCCAGACATAACATACACTGTCTCTATCAATAAATTCACTTTTCCTTAACATCACAGTGGAGTAAAACCACCGGGAGGGAAAAAAGGCAAAGAACGAGTCTCAGTGTTAAATATTGGTGACCAGTTATGCTACAATACACTGAGTGAATTTCTGACTAGATTCTAGTTTTTGGAGACATTAATGACAGGTAAGAGATTACCTGACAGTATGCTCTTGAAATCTCCATGGGCCAGAACTCTTAAAGCTCAACCAAAGGTCTGATCTTAGTACTGGCTGTGTGCAGTGTAGATAGTGGTAAAAAGCCTCCACTTCCTGTTGTCTCACACCATCAACAATATGAAAATAAAGTTTTAGCACAGAAGTTCAAATAGTAGACCATCGCCACATTGTGACTGTTGTGAGTTTTCTTCTAAACCCATCCCTGTGTCTCTGACCCTGTCCTGCTGTGTGCCCTCTCTGGTGGAGAAGGCGCTTGGTTACTGATGCGTGGCAGCTCATTAGTGTAGTATCCATACAAGCCAACTGTGCCTTTCCTCTACTGTCACCGCTGTACTCCACTCAGCCCTTTAGTCACAAAGCTCTTTTGGGTGCTACTCAATGTGATGAGATGCACAAGTTCACTGCAAAGAGCAGCATTCTGACTACACTGGTGGTTGTATGTTGTAAAATTCTCAAATCAAGCCTTTTTTCTACAGGTCTTTCGCGTTTAATTATAATACTTCTTTCTGTTGTTGGGAACACACACTTTGAAAATGAGCTAAGAATTGGTGGATGTGTTTAAAGATCGATACAGACTGAGATTATATTCCAGGGTATTTCTATCACTAACTTGGAGCATTTTGTTCAGCAGAAGGAAAAGTGAGATTTTCCTACAACGCAGAAGAAAAGAATTATTTGAAGGGAATATGCCCAGTTCCTTTTTGAAAAGAAACAGCTAATGTGAAACAACTGATACAGATGATGATATCAGATGGAGTGTGTGAAATGTCAGAGGAAGTGATATTGAGAGGAAATGACAGGCTGCATTAAAGTAGTGCTAATTTGCTTTTTTTAAATGGAATTCTGCATTTTAAAACATTTCCCTGTGCTCTACATAAACTGTAAATGCTCTGCTTGGGTCTGAATTCTTCATTAATTCAACTCCACAGGTCCATCTTCAACCCTATTTCTGAGTAATGACATCAGAAAGGCTGTTTTGAGCGCTGGCCCTTTAAATGCATGAACCACCTCATGCCCCGCCCCCTTCAGGTTACTGACTGTTGTATTAATAAGCACAAGTGGCTGAATGTGACAGAAAGCACAAACAACTGAACATTTTAAGCAATCGTGTTGAAGTTTGGACATAGTCATAGTTTTAACTATAACTGCTGCTGCTGATAAATAATTATGGGGTCCTTGGTAAAATGTTCATCAGAAGTCTTGACCTCATATGTGCAAATGTAGTGACATAACTAGTTATAAAACATAGCAAATTAAGCAGGAATAAAAATGGGTTGTAGAAAACCACTCGATTTTTGCCGGAATGCATATGAAGATAGCTTTGCAGCATCTGGAGGGTTCAAATTCCAACTTTATGAACTATTAGGGTCCAAATACACAAATAAATGAACCAATGACTAATAAATGTGGGTTTAGCAAAATATGACTCTTAAGTCTGGGAGCTGCATATATCATCTGAACAGTGAACCTGACTGTACCCATGTCAGCTGGTACTGTATGTTGAGGAAAATGTGAGTAATTACATCAGGGTATGGTCTTAACTGATCATTGAGATACTTTTACTTTAGGTTATATACATATATAAAAACAGCATTGACCCAAAAGTCCAATAACAGGGGAATGTCCCAAACCCTACTGACCCAGTATCATAGGTGCCCACAAACATTACAACCAGCAGCACTGAACAGTTTTGTGTCATTGGGCAAAAATTCCCTAAATCTTGTGGACTGAGATGAAACAACCACCCTCCCTCCTCCTGTGGACTCAGTTTTCTGGTTATAGAAAATCCATCCCATCAGATGGTAGGTTTGGGCTGCTCATTGGCATTTTCAAAGGGGTAGGGGGTTAAATACATCGACAGCTGTCATTACTGCTGTTAACATTCAGTCGCACATGTCTACATCTCTAGTGTGTGGCATGAAGTTGGAGTTTGAAAACTGCTTTTTTCCTTTTTCCACAGTGCAGTGAATTGACGTCAGGTCATCTGTGTTCAACATTTAAGTGCTTGGGCTTGGACCAAAAGGAGACCGTAGCAGAGGGAAGGTGAGTATTTTCAGATTGGCATGCGTTTCCCTCCTCTGATTTCAGCTTTTTTGTCTTTAACCCTACAATGCCAACCAACTCTGTCGTGGTCACTGCAACATGTCAAAACAGTGGTATCGGTTATTTGTTAAAAATACTCCCCCAAACTACTTTTATCGTGGGTTAATGCATTTCCTTGAGATTAAACTGTCAAATAGTTCAAGGTTGAGTAGTAATTGCATATCGTTGCTCATCACCACAGACATGGATGGGAGCCTTAATGACACAGCAGAATGCTCATGCTGTAATTATTCATGGTGCTAAAGTATTTTATTGAACAGGCTCAGTGGGTATGTCATTTAAGCATTTCTAATAAATATAGTTATAATTCACACTAATATTACTTTACTGTGAATCAATATTCTCCTGCTGCAGTTGCTGACACTTTCACTGCATTTACTGGACCATTATTTGTAAGTAATGATAAAACTACTGTTCTTGACTTGCAGAAACAGATACAGAATTAAATCTTTCAGTCCTTTACAGGATTTGTCCTTGATGCAGTGAAATGTATGCATTACCCCTTATGAAGACCCTGGGCAGCCCTGAATCAGTTCTCTGCTACAGTCGCCTTTCTTCAACAAACAGTTTACAAGCCAAATGTAAAACCGCTGGATCCCTGACAACTGGCCAAACTTCTCATTTCAAAGCTTTGCTTTCCCTGCCAGCTACGATGATGAGGATGCAATATAGGACACCACAAATCTACAAAAGGAGCTGCACTGTTCGGTTTAGGCTGAATAGATGGATTATTTCTAATATTGGTACAAAGCATGGCTGATCCATTCACTCTTAAAAAAAATAAATAGCAAGTTGGATCAATTACTTTATCATAACTTTAACACAAAATGTTTGGCAAAAAGAATTTTAACTATCAACCGACTTTAAAAAAACAAAACAAAAAAAAAAACCAAACAAAAAAAAACCTCCCCTCCACAGAACACATTATATTATTATATTATAGATTATAGACCCACATGTTAAAAGGACTGTTAATGCAAACAGTCAACCTGTAAATGTAGGGGACCAAAAATATCCAGTGATAATGTGACACTGTTTCTGGCAGTCACCCAGCATCCTGAGAACTCTAGCTGTATCATTAACGCTCTAATCAACAACTATGTGAAAGAGACACACAAACATTCATGTATTTGTATCTAGCAATGGGTAATTATGCTGCCCTTAAGTGTGTATTCCTGGCTGTTAATCTATAGCGTGTGTTTGAATGATGGCAGTGTGTGAAACTTACCCGGATTTTCTCCAGCTCTCCACGGGTGGCTGTCTGCTGTTTCTCCAGTCGTTCACTCAGCTGGGAGCAGATCTTTAGAAATCAGACAACAGAGGGCAAGATGTTTATCTACTGACTGTCAACTAATTCAGCTGTAGACTGTAGCACTGCAGTTAAAACCACTGTGTCCAACTGCTGCATCCATATCACAGGAGCTGAGCTACTTTTGATCAATGCCAAATACATTATGATGTTATAAGTTAAACATAATGCTGATAGAGATGCCCTGGTGTGTAAAGGAACATACCTGTTTGGTAAAAATCTAAGCAACAAATAATCATTTTGGTATTTTGCTCAGATACCTGCATTCTAAATTAATGCAAAATAATCCAGACCCTTTTTGGAAAGAAGACAAAAATATTTATGGGAAAACTACAATGTGTCCTTTTTTCCCTCTTGAAAGGTTGCACTTGGGTGGTTTTTATTCACTAGAGTGACAGCACAGTGACACAAGGGACCTAAAGCCTGAGCCCTTTTTCAGGCTCCTTTGTCTCCTGTCGATGGGTCGCTGTGGCCGAGGCTTCATCCTCTTATTCAAAGTCTTTGCTGTATACCAAGCTCCTGTCTTTGCACCATGTTCCTGTCTCTTTTCCTCTAAAAACCCACAGCCACAAACATGCTTCCACACACCCACATCACCGTTTGCGCTCTCGCTTGCAAACGAATAGAGATCAATGTGACATGAGTCATCTTAACGGGTACATCGGGTCATCCCACCTCTCTGTAGACAGCTGATCCATCTCTCCATCAGTCATATTCCCTCTGGTATGTACTGTATTTCTCGCTTCATCCTGCTCTTTTCAACACTCCTCTATACATCTATCTGTGTAGCTGTGAGCTCTTCCTCCACCTACATGTGTCTGATCTGTGTTCTTCTGTCATCTTCTGCCTTTATTTGTGTTTATATGCCATCACAGCAGCCATCCCTCCACTCCACTTTCCTTCCATCACTACCACTGCCTCATGGCTCTTGATCTTGCAGCTGCCCATTTGCTTTTTTCTTTCCCCTGTTTCCTTTTTTAACCCTGCTGCATGCAGTTATACTTTATAAGCTTTCACACGAGCTGCTAAGCTTCTGGTGCAGTGTCTTCAGTCAGATGGGCTTTTTTCTTCATATTTTTTCTATAATTAGGGACATGGTGAGAAGCACTGTTCTGCTGGAAGTGTAAGCCTAGATGAGATGGGATACGCAAGACTATACTTTTTATGGCTGCACCATCTGTGAGCACAATGTATACTCGAGGCTTATTTTTCTCATTAAAATTCTGGAGTTTCTCGTTTTGTCTATTCAATTTTTTAGTAATTTCATTCTGACTGTATTTTTTAAAATCTGCACTGAGTTATTCATCTGGTTCTGCCTTAACTGGAAGTTTCCTGCTTTCATGGTCAATACTTCACACACTCTACATTCTTGTAGTGTCTGCCCAAAGAGCATGCCATTTTAACAACTTAATTACCTTTATTACACTATGAATTTAGTCCCTGCAAGAACTCTTGAATATATTTACATTTAGCTCTGTCCAGTGACAAAACACACAGCCCTGAGAAAAAATAAAAAGTCCCACCTGGATTTAACTAAGCAAAGAGTTCAGATCCTTCCATTCGACAATTGCTGCTGTGATTCATGTTTCAGCCTGCAACAAGTTCTTTCACTGATGCTGTTAGTAGCTTCTCATTGCTTAAACAACCATGAGTTTGTAGAGAGGATAAAGATTGGACTGTTTCAATGTGGTCAGAGTCCACATTGACCTTGTTCCAGAGTGACAGACACATCAGTCGAGGTTCAGCAAAATTATGCATCCCAAAAAAAAAAAAAAAGGCACAAATGCACAAATGAATGCTGTGACATTGCGTAAGCTTACAGAAATGATGCCACAGTGAATACATGTCATAATCAGAGCTGAAGGCAGTCCAACTAAATAACTGTGGCGTCAGAATGTGGGACTTTTTTTGACCAGACTGTTTATTTTACAGGTAAGGAGGAAAAATGAAATCCTCACCGGCCATTAGAAACTCTGACACTGTGGCATGTTACTGTACCTGGCTAGCATCCAGCTGTCCACAGTGATTCTGTACACAACCCCCCCCCTCCTCCTACAGCAAGAATTACAATCCACCACTCAACATGTTTTCAGCTTCACCATTAAGAGACGTTTCTCCGTCCTTTTGGGCTTGAGGGGCAATTAGCACACAAAGCCTTTTTGGCTCTAATCCCACAAAAAGAAGCTTGGTATTCACAGCCACTGAAAAAGGAAAATGCCATTTGAAAAATAATTTGAGTTATCTGGGTTGGAAAACAACACAGGCTATTTTGGGAGATTCCTCAACTTGTCAATCCCAGAGGATTGAATGCTGCTGTCCTCCCTCTGCTCTCTCCTCTAGAGTTTTATTCATTTTCTCCCTCTTTCCATCCATCATCCCTCACTTCATGTCAAAAGAGGAACTATTTTTGACGAAACCTCATTTTTACTCTTGCTCAGCATAGCTCTCAGCTGCAATGCTAGCAACCTCATCTTTAATTTTCAGATCTGCTGTCATTTTCAATTTACTCAGGTGGAGTTAAAGTCTGTTTCCAAATTAGTCTCTTTGCTATTTCTGTCTGACCTCACTGGATTGTTGCGTAATGTTTCTGTGGTGACGGTAATAGTACTTGATCTGGGTAGGTTTATATTTAAGCATTAAGTGACAGGATGAGATCTAAAAGGATGAAAACCACCAAAAGAGGAATTTGGAGAGACAGGAGCTCAAAAGCTCTGAAGCTCAATCATTAAAGGCACTGGGTTCAGATTAGGGACAATTCACAAAATTAGACATTTCCGCTTCATCAACTAGATGAATATAGATGCCAAAGGCAAATAAAGCTCTTTAAAAGCATAGTTTTAAATATTTGTTTCTCGTCTCCCAATGATCATGATTGGAGCTTAGATCTAAAAAAAGATCTTGAAAACAATTTGAATAAGGAAAATTTAAGTGGGAGGTAGATGTTTACACAGTCCTCAAACACACTGAGCCCACTGTTGCAGCCAAAAAAACCCACAAAACTACCCCACACCACAGTAAAGAAATGAACAGTTAAACAATTGGATCCATCTCTACCCTTCCTTGTGGCAGTTTGCTTGTAGGGTCTTGTAGTGGGAGTTAAAGGAGATAAAAGTCTAGAAGGCAGCCACAGCTCACACTAACATCTTGGTGCTGGGAAACAAGGCTGCACAAAACCTCCACTAGGTACCAAAACCCAAAGGTTTGACCATGTGTCTTTACACTGGGTCCCAGAAGGGTCTGGGAATGATTTAAAGATTTTACTGATCGATGCTCTTGATGGCCTGGGTGTTGGCTACATTCGGGAGCTTTAATTCTCACAGAAGATGATTTACAGCATGAAAACCTTCAAGTAAATATTCTGTGTGTTTCCTAGAGTCCAGGTTTACAGCGAAAGGCAGATACTGCGACATGAAGCCTGACAACTGGCTGCTCATAGATGTAAGTAAGCTGCTGTAGTCATGTTCGTGTCATATCAGTGCATATTGTTTTGTTCTTGGATTTAATTCACTCCAAATTATTACTAAAGTCTTGGTAGTCTACTCATTTTAGGGATATCAAGGCAACCTTAAGCAAGGTTTTAAAGGCAGTGAAGTTGGTTTGTCACAGTTTAGGTTTTCACTGATGGTTTAAAATATACTGAACTTTGACATAAACCACACTTCCATGTTATTAACACGGTAATAAAAAGAATAACAGAACAAAACATTAAGTAGAAAGAATCAATACGCTGCATCTCATATTGTACAAGAGATTATTTCCTGAAAAATGAATTGTAAAGGAACATCTTTGGATATGGATTAGATGTCCTACCTGTTTATATTCTCCAATGATGGAGCCGTTCTTTTTTATCTCCGATTCAGACTTATCCAGCTCTCGTCTGCACATTTCCTTCAGCTGTGGACACACACACACACGCACACAAACACACAGTTAGGATTGTTATGGGGCAAAGAGCAAGGGCAGAATTGGAGACAGAAGCCCTAGAGACCATGTGACATCCATGAAATGTAAAGAAGACAGAAAAAGCTATTGGCAGACTCCAAGCTCAGGGCAAAGTCAAGGCCTCTGCATGACCTCCAGAGCAGCGCATACATCACTCAGCTTCACCTACACAACCATCAGGAGACATCTGGAGGACAGCTCTGAACACACATGGGACCTGAGTGCAGCAGGTCTGTCCTCTGCCCTGAAGGGATTCTTCACTGAACTCTGATTAAAATCTACATCCAAGACAATCTGACACCCACTGACATTGGAGGTCGACTGCATCGGAATGCAAATTACACCATTACGAAGGACGTCATCACTTTACATGGATATTGACACATTATCATACATGAAAATACTGAAAAAAAAAAAATGAGGAATGTAAATGTACAGAAAATGAGGATTTGTAAAAACCCATACAGAGAAAGCGACCACAGATATTTTTTTTCATGTCTTTGCACTTCTAGTTACAGGTTGTGTGATCAATAATTCTTTATTCTAAATAAATATTTATTATTTGGGGGTGGGACCACATATTTATTTGCAGGATATTAGTCTCCCCACAGTCCTTGATTCTTTTACTAATTAACCAACAGAAATGTTAGTGGTATAAATCAGCTGTTCATGGACAGCTCAGTCACATCCTGTCACATTAATCTTGCATATTTCCTTATTTTCTTCATTTTGACCTCCGGGCAAAAAATATAACCAGCTTCTTTTGACAGTAATTGTAAATATTGCTTCATCTGAGAATTCTCGTTGCAGTTGTGCATACTATTTACTGAAACCACTAGAGCCATAAATAATTGTAGAAAAGTCAAGATATAGCAGCATGCATATCCTTTCTGTAGAAGTGAGCTCTGACCTGTGCAGACTCCTCTTCCAGTCGCCTCTTTTCGTCCTCTGAGTCCACCAGTTTTTGTTTGGTCAGCAGCAATTCTTTATTCAGGGCATCTGCCTTTTCCTCAGCCTGAAACACCAAAACACACATGCACAGAATAACCTAATGTGTACCGGGTCATTGTGAAAGTTAGACTAGCCTACTTTCATCTTAGCTTTTACTCTTCTCAAGGTAAGTCAAACAATGACACACAAGTAGGATTTTAAAGCCTTGATAAAGTTTGGTGGCACAGGCACTTTCACTTTCCTACCTTTCAATTCTTATGTAACTTTTGCCACATGCATCATGTACAGCAGCTGCTGTGTCATGTGTCCTCACAGAAGTCACATTTTTACACACACAAACTTTATCTACAGCTTACATTGTCGAGGTCTTTCCGCAGAGCTATCTTGCTGCTGACTAGTTCATGGGCCAGGTCGTCATTTTCCTGCTCCAAACGCATGTTGGCCTCTTGTAAACGACGGTTTTCCCGCTGCACAGAAGACAAGAGAAACAGAAACAATATGGATAAAAGAAGAGGAGATTGGAGAAAATTAACAGAAAATATACCAGAAGGACACAAAAAAGGGAGGAGAATACGAGAAGTGAAGGTACACGAAAGAGGAAGGAAAGTGAACAGAGCAGGGAAAAGGAGTTAATCATCAGAAAAGAGTTGCACATGAATATGAAAGTATGAGTCTGAGTGTTAAGAACATGACTACATGTAAAGAGTTGTCTGTAATGTTTAACTGGTTTGTGCATCATTAACAGAACCATACAACCTCATTACAATGGAACATTTACAATGTATGAATTGTAAAGTAATTAAAAGTGCGAGGATTTAGCCACTGTAAAAATATGGCCTGAAATTAGTATTTAATAAATAGACACATAAGTAAGTAGCAAATAATGATACAAATGTTATATCTGGTTTTAGATTTTGCCATGATTTATCCCCACTTTTGTAACTGCTAGAAAAAGTAAGTTAATAAATATCTATCTATCAATACATACATCTTGTAGCCTTTCCTCAGATCACCTTTGGGGAATTAAAGCATTTAATATGACAACAGATAAACAATCGGGTACTGTAGTCAGTGAAATTACAATCAATGCTAGTACTAATGTATTACTACATATGAAAATGCTATGGTTAGGTCTTGCATAGCAGAGTTGGTATAAATGATCCTATGCTGAATCCTTGTGTCTTGGATTATTTATTAATATGTAATGACATATAAAAATTCTGTTTTAAATTATCAAGTGGCTGCTACAATACATGGAACTGACTCTGAATTGAATATTTTAAGTATACTATAACAATGTATGAAATAATATCTTATTAACCTTATTTAGGTCATGTCTGTTGAGACTTCAAAAATAATTTTCAGTAGTTATGATTAAAGCATGACACGTGTCAAAGGAGGAGAACTGTAAATGTATTTTGTAGGAGAATTTTAAAGAGCAAACCAAACTTTAATTGCTGTTATTGATGAGCTTGAACAAATCTAAAGTTAAAACCAACCCAGTGTCCTTCAGAATATGTTTGACGTGCACAATTAATGGCCTTTTTGGTGCTCATCATTTTTCTTTCCTGTAGAATTATCAAGGCCTGCAATAATAAAAATGATCTACTCTGATCAATGAAAAACCTTCCACAATAATACACTCAGTTTGTAGTTAAAAAGATAAAAAGGTAAAATGGCAGAAAGTGTGTAATAACACATGTTGACACCAAGCTGAATCCAAGACCAGCGGGTGATGGTGTTGGTGCAGCACTTTGGAGACATAATTTGGCAAAACGGAGCAGTGAAATGGGTTCCTTCTCCTATTACTGGAAATGAATGCATATTGGGAGTGTAATTGGGAACCAAATGACACACAAAAGGTTAGAGTGAATATTGTGTGTTCCCGTTTACCTCGTATCTTTCAATGGGGGCTTCCTGCTGCTCCTGCTGCTCCCTCATGGTGTGATACTCCTTCTCAAATTTCTTCAGCTTCTTCTGGCTAATCTGTAGGACAGCAAGGAGACACAACAGAGAAATGTGTAGCACTTCTTAAGTGTATGATACAAATGCAGAATTAGACTAATTGTACTTATAAACATGATGAGTAATAGGAATCTAAACTAGCCCAACAGTGTCTGGCTTGTGCTCTTCAGGTGGCTGCCAGAGAAAAGGGTCCATCCAATCTTTTGTAAACAAGGACACAAGATTTATAATCATTGTAGGGCTGCAGTGTTTTCCAGTTCAGAATCTGAATGAGACATAGTGGAACATATGCAGAGATTACCACACGGATTCACAACCGTTCATTTCCCATGGACAAGCTGCGATGTCCCTGTCCACACAGTTACACTCAGACCACCTGTCACTTAATTTTTTATTAAATATCCCCAAAAATGTCAAATCTGTTAAAAAAAAAAAAAAAGTCTGAAGTTGTCTCTGCAGTAATATCCTGGTAATACAGTTGGGCTCACAAGTTTACATACCCTGACTGAATGTGTATGGGACGGGCTTGGATGTTCCAACATGACAATAACTCAAAACACAAGGTCCTGTCATTGGCTACAGCAGAAAAAAGTGAAGGTGAAGGAGTGGCCACCTCAGCCTCCTGACTGTAATGTCATTGAACAATTTGTGGAAGTCTGAAACATGCAGTTCATGCAAGAAAACCCAAAATCTTCAAGGAACTCAAGGTGTTTTGCCAAACAGAATGTGCAGCTTTAGCATCTGAGAAAATAAAGAGCCTCATCCACAAAAGAGTTAAAGCGGTCATCGATGTTAAAGGGGCCAATACAGAGGATGAAGAACTAGGGGATGGACACTTTTGATCATACTTATTTGGATATTTTCTGTTGTCGGTATGATTTAAAAACAGCGGTTATCTGTTATTATCAAACACATTTGTTTGATAATAAATGGCTTCACCAACCAGTAGCCATAAGTGAATAAGTGAAAGAAACATTTTTTATTATTCATATTTTCTGAAAAATGGTCAAAGAATCGCAAATTCTGCGAGGGGATGTAAAGTTATGAGCACAACTGTAAATCCCAGAGCCACACTGCAGCAGTGGGCTGCATCTTCAATTAACATAAACATCATCAATCCCTCATAAACCATTCTGGTGCTGCAAATCCTTAACAGATACACCAAATGAGTATTATGTCAACTCTAATAACCAGTAAAACGGTTGGATTAGCGCTCGCCAAAAACTACAATCTGAGGCAATGTTCACAAAATTACTTTACAGAGTGACATCCATATAAGGAACAAACAGACAAAGCTTTGATCAACAGGATGAAAATATGGTTAGTCTTATGATGGGATTTAATTAAAAAAAAAAAAAAAAAAAAAAAAAAGGTGTTTGGGTTGTAATATGAACATAAAAGTCAAACTAATAAAATACACAATAAGTGATAGATAATTAAAACTGTAGACCTAGATGCACCAGTACAAGTTTGACTGAGCAGATAAAGTTGATTTAATATTCAGCCCAGAGTATTAAAGTGCCGTGGTACACCTCCGATCACCCAAAACAGTGTCCTATTTAAAAACACTCAGTCTCACACACACAGTCACATTCATGCCTTAAGCTGCAGTTTGCACACACCCTGCATTTAGGCCGTCTCATCAACAGGCCATTCACTGCCCTGCTGCTGCCTTACATTGGTCTTTTAAAGGAGACAGTTCCCACATAATGAACACTGTGTGCCCCATTTTCAGCATTTAAGAGAACCGATGCAGCATGTACAAACCAAGAGGACCATTCTGTTTAATGCATCTATTTGTATGACTAGATATCTGTGTTATATCTCGGGGTAAGTATTATCCCACAGCGTCTCCAATGATCCGAATGTTTCTTGCATTCATCACCTACTGATGCTGGCAGAACTGGGACAGCATGTCCCACATGTTGTCCTGGTCTTAGACTGGGTCTGCATGTGAGTGTGTCTATTTGTGCAAACTCTCAGGATCTGGTGGCACAGAAAAAGAAAAAAGTATGGCCACTCAAGCCATTCAAGGGACGTGGTGCCTCATTTGGATCCTTTTCTCGGTTTCTTTTGCAGTTTGCTTATTTACAGGGCTCCTACACGGTTTCTGCTAAATAAATGTAAGACTTTTTAAGACAGAATTCAATGTCCATTTCACAGCCATACTGGCAAAAATTTGTGACAGAAATTTAGGAAAATGTATTGATTTACTCCAACACCTTGAGTCCCATAAGTCATTTCTCACCAGGGCTGCAAAGTTAGCGATAATTGGCTCCTAATTTCAGTATAAATTGTCGGGTTGGAACAGGTGGAAGTGAGTCGACTAACCACACTTTGCAGTTTGGACATTTCCCAGACATATTTAAACACAGTACAGCAAACACATTTATGGCAACGTAACTTAAGTCCTACCATATCAAATTTAATACCTTTTAAGAACTTTTTTTATAGGTAGTAAATGCAGATTTGTAAATGCAAGACTTAATACACATTTTATAACCCATGGGATCCCTGTATTTACCATCACTTTAGTCCCTGTTATTTAATTTCAAAGCCAAATTATTGTAAAACCTGTTGCTAGTCTGTCCACTTTTTTTTCCCTCACTGCTCTGTTACTATACAAACTGAAAATCATTAAAAGTTGCAGTCATTTTATCATACACTTAACCCCCAAACATACAGATAAATGATCAAACCTTGTGTCTAGATGCTCATATAGTGACAAGGCATAAGGAACATACACTGACATTAAAGCCGGAACATACAGGGAGTAAAAAAAGAAAGAAGGAAAATCATGACTCTCATCCAAATTCCCTGGGCCATTTGCATCCATAATTTTAAAGTCAAAAGGTCACAGACAAAAAGAGACAGAAAAACTGTGCTGTAACAACAGTCACCCTGGCCTGACACCAGATTGTGTCCTGAATAAATTTAGTGACCCACCTACAGATTACAAGTGTGTTCTGACTCCTATTCTCTGCAAAATATGAACACACTTACCTTTCAATAAAATTAGAATGTAAAGAGTTTGGCTTATAACATACAGGTTTTATATAGAGTTGACCTGACTGTAGTACAAATAGGAAAGTGTGAGTGCAACAGGCTAAAAGTTCTCTCCTCTTTGTCATTGAACCTAAGGTTTGTCCTCAGGGTATATTCCATCAGATGTTAGGACAAGGGTGAAGAGAAAAGAGAGAATAAGATAAGACTATTTATGCCGACATGGAGAAATTTCACAACGCAACAAAAGGTCAGTGTTGGACCTTTATCCCTGGGGTTTAACTACTATTTAGTTTAATATATATA
>JAQQZY010000005.1:8606324-8618220 GCA_030068375.1 Ostorhinchus rueppellii
CTGGCGACTTGTCCAGGGTGTACCCCGCCTTCGCCCTAAGTAGCTGGGATAGGCTCCATGCGACCCCTGTGACCCTATTGAGGATAAAGCGAGTATAGAAAATGAATGAATGAATGAATGAATGTGTTACTTATGCTATACACACACCAAATGTATATTACTGCTGTTTTTATTACCGATGCATTGATTGCTTAATTTGTTAGTTTAATTCATTATTGAGTTTTTTTGCATAGTTTTGGTTTTGTAATCCGAGTCTGAGATCTGTTGTAAAGTGCACTTGTACAATATGTTCTCTCTCTTTGTGCATGAATAAAATATATCTGAAAAAAATCTGTTTATACAATCACACATGGGGACTTGGCACCCGTTCAAGGACAAAATATGGGTCTCACAATAGAAATACAAAGAATTGTTGGATTAGGGTTGACAGAGCTGGGTTAAAGTTACAGTGGGGGGTAGGGTTAGTCAAATTGCAGTAAACTTAAGGTGGTCTGTCTTCTGGCTTTTTACAAGTTATGAAACTGTAATACTGTCAGAATCATTTTCAGACAAGTGTTTTTCTGTTGGTCATTTGTTTCAGATGACGGGAATGACCACGTTAAACATCGTCAAAGGTCACAGGGGGCAAAGACCTGTGTGAAGTGGTGCACCAGCGCTTCTTAAAACCTGCTCATTCACACTTAAATCTAGTTGTACTGCTGTGTTTTAAGCACAGGAGTGGAGTCACTGCGCCCAGTGTGAAGGACTCATTACATTAGGATTCAGTCTCTCAGTGAATGATAAGGATCCATGTTTGCACAAGCACCACTTAGCCACACTTATCTGAAGTGGTGAGAGCATGTACAAAGACCTCTGACATAATGGGCCAATTAGCTTCCTCTGTCCGTCTGTCTGTCCACTTAAAGAGAGGTTTGGAATGAGGGTAGCGTGAGAGGGGAGAGAAAACATACCCGTTGTGTCATGGTACTGGACGGAAATGTCAGAGCGAGTTATAGAGAAAAAGATAAAAATGAGTGTCAAAGAAAAAATTTACTTCCCTCTGGGGATAAATAAGGTTTATCTGTATCAGTATCGTATTGTCAACACATAACTATTTAAAAACATAAATAATTCATTCATTTTCTGAATTGTTTAATTCTCTGGAGGAATGCTGGTGGTGCTGGAGCCTATTCCTGAGTCACTGGGCAAAGGTAGTGAACGCACTGGTTATGTCTCTGCTCGTCTTTACCAACACTATATCACATATGCAAAAAATAACAATGATACATTTTTTTAAAAAGCACTGAAAAGACACATTGCATATCTAACTTTTTGGTGAGTTTCTTCATTCTGACCCATATAAAATTTCAAACGTCATATTCTCAAAAATAGTGCAATCATAGTCAGCGATGGGAAGGTCTCAAGGCAGTCAGTCAGGAAATTTGTCCCGTTCGTTCCAGAAAGTCAACAACAGACAACAGGGAAGTTAATAGCACTAAATGAAAGCCACAATAGCACCGTTTACTGTCAGTGATTGTAAACCACACTGTGGGGAAATCAAAGAGCATCGAAAACTGAAGGGAAGCCAGGGGACACTGCACCCAAAGACATGTCCTTGCAGACCCCATATTAAAAAAAAGGACTGCGCTGTGTGTCTGTGGGTATGTTTAGAGGTAGGAATAAAGTATCAGAGTAGGGCTTCCGTGGGAAGGCTGAGTAACTAGCCTTCTATTGTTTATGTCCCTGATTTTCTCTGACTCAACACAATAGCTGACATGTCATTTTGTTTTTCTTTCTCTGCTCCAAAAGGACCCTGCTGAGATGCCAAGAGAACATGGGGCGACACCAGCCTCGACACAAACCCTGGTTCAACACATTTGATTCTTTGCACAGACTGAAATTTACAGTTGGAAAAGAAACGGTGATTAATTTCTAGAGCTTCAGAAAGACACATTAACGGTCAAGGAGAAAGTATTTTATCTGTGATAAAGGTTGCAGATATACAAGTGGGATTTAGAATTGGTTTTTTTGTTTTTTTAAGGGGGATAATGTTTTTATGTCACTAAATTATAACTGATTAACATTTTTTTTCAATCTTTCTTCTTAAATTATCTGCAATCAGCAGTGCACATGCTCATGCTATCCATAGTGCTGTTTCCTCACCTTAGCGTCATCTATCATTAAATCTTAATCATCTGTCTCTTGCCCTACTTTCGGTGCCATTTGTGCACTGGTATACTGCTTCAGCACAAGGAAAGAGGGAAACCATGTACGTGATCCGAAAAGAGAGGGAAGCCATGTTAATTATCATAACACTGCAAAACTACAACAGCCTGGTTTTTCTTATTTTCAAATAGTGGATGGAGTCGACTGTAGGATAAATATGATCCTGCTTGTATGTATTACACTACCCCAGGCATTTTACCCCTTTATTAAACTGTCATAGGCATGGCATTGAAGAACCGGTAATAACTGGTTCCATATTATCCAATCAGAGGCATATCTTTCAGATTCTTAGTTCTGTTGGATGTTAATTCATGTCTTACAGCCAGTCAGGACGGAGAGGAAGAAACAAGCATGGTTTAATTCACAACTTGTTAAATTGGTAAAATACCAACTTCAACTCCAAGTGACCACTACCTTCTTCCCTGACAGGCAAAAAAGTGATGACAAACTAACAAGACAAGTGATAAAGAATCAGGCCAATAAGAAGAATTGATAATTGAATCCATTAAATCTTATCAATTTCCAGCCTGACAGTAGCAGACGGAGAGGCTGACAGAACCTGAGCCACGGTCAAGCATATGGTCAGTGCTAAGGGTAGACCTACAAAAATTCCTCCAAAAAGGTTAAAAAGAAAAATTACTATCCTCAATTGCTCTACTTGATCTTCAGCCAACAGCATTTATGCAACCCTACAACCTCCCCTCACATAACCTTAGACAGTAGAAGCTCCTTTTCTCTGCATGAGTCTTTCATTTGTCACAGATAAAGTAGTTTTATGTGATACTACGTGGGTAGTAATTACTACTCATGTAATATTGGAAGGTAGAATTAAGGAAAAAGGAATATGATGCTTTCTCTTATGTGTCTATTTGAAGCCAAGTAACAGAACAAAGATGTCTGAAGACAATGAGATAATATTACATTTATTTTCTCAGTACAGATACACAACATGTACATCTTACAATAGCATACAGCTTTATCACCTACAAAGCATCATGGGATGTAAAGACACTCACAAAGACTGCGAACTTCAACATATTATCCATTTACATTCTCCCACCATTCTCCATCTATAAAAGCATACATCGTTACAAAAACCTTATCTCGAAGTTCAACACTCACAAATGTCTCATTGTTCACTGTGAGCAACTTCCAGCATTCTTTGTTGACAAAAACACACGCAGATCAAAATTCCTGCATCTTTTGGGATGTTTCCAGACTAATGTTTTGCAACAGTGGTCAGTGCTGTTTTAACATGATAATAATCTGTATCAGAACAGCTGGGTCATGAGTCAGACATTAGTATCAGGCTGGCGTGGCCTATTTAGAGCCTTGTGAAAACAAAAAACAAAAAAAAAAGAAAATTCACAACAAAAAAACAACTGCACATGCAGCGGTAAAGTGCACTATTTGAGTGAGGGTGTACGGTCCGTTCAGTGGACAGTCCAATTCCCACTCCGACATTAAACAGCCAACCAGTATTCAGCCGATTTCTTTATTTTAATTAGTTCCAGGCAGACATTATATGGATTTTATGAGTAGTTTTTAAACAGGCCGTTATTTAATAACAATATTTCATGTCACTGGTATTCTAGACCAGTCCTGGTATCCATATTCCCTCTTTTTGTCTCCAGTCATACCTACAGTAACATGATACTGTACCTCTGCCCAGCCAAAGCTGACGTGAGCGACGTCTAAAAAAAAAAAAAAAAAAAAACCCCGAAAATTGATTGTTTTCTCACCGGAAAAAGTGAGCGACTACTGAGTGTCTGTTTCAGGGTGATAATTTGGTCTGACATTCTAAATCTCATCGTTTTTTTTTTTTTCCCAGAAGGAATTGTACCATTAACTGCTGTGGGTAATAATATCCATTAATGGCCTTAAACATTTTCCCATGTTTTAAAAGACTCCATTTACAGCACCTCAATAGAACTGTCAAAGAAAAAAGCAGCTTCACACAGACATGTCAGTCAATTTAGTAAAAGCATGCTGCTAAACCTACTTTAATCACACACGAGTGGGCGACTTTATAAAAATAAATCTGTTTAGTTTGACAACCAGACATTCAATACGCCATTTCTATATACTGACAGTTTTTTCAGGAAGTGTAAAAGGACAGCAGTAATAGCAAAGTTTACAATATTTGGCAATGCTTCACAAAAGTAAATCTATCAACTACCACGTCTTATACATCATACACACAAAATACAGTATATCTGAGAGAAGTAATGTGAAGGTAATAAAATGAGGGAAGAGGAAAACTTTACCAGAAAACCCAAAACAGTCCAGCTGAGTCGATTGTCGCATTTTGACAAACTTACTGACTCTCAAACACACCAATGCACAGAAAACGCCTGAAAATGTTCGCACTCGAGCCCATGCTCGCAGGAGGAAAAATGTCTGAAGCCGTCCATTTGCTCCAGGAATAAAATAAAAGTATGATTTCCTTCTGAGTCACATATTTATAACTTAAATTACACAATAAAACAGGGCTCTGATTATTTTTTAATACATTTTTCGTTCCCTCACATGCATACAACAGCCAGTCTGTATTGTTCCTGGTGAAAACAGTCTATGTCTAGTAGTTCAGCCCTCTGTAAGAATAAAAAAATACTTTCTCAACGATTAATTTTCAGTTATCAGATATCGAGGCAACAGTACATCAGAATCTGAGAAACAAGTCATTTTTACTGAGCCAACATCTTGTGTGAAACCAACCTCCATGTCATACTGTCATGATTCAACACTATTGAAACTTCAGTGGTAAATTAGATTAAGTAATATTATCTGCACCTAAATAAACAGATCAGATAGAAGAGTCTCCACCTTTTGAAACAGAGATGCCTTTTACAACTGGTAATATTGTGACATAGACAGTTGGTTACATTTCAGCACATTACTGCTCTAAATTGAGAGTTGGCTTTAGATATAAAGTTATAATGAAAACAACATACGGGGACAAGATGACTAAATATCTTATGTGCGCACACACACACAAATACACACAACTACTGTTCCCAGGACAGTGAGATTGAACCCTTTTCATGGTGCAACAGGAGAGGCTAGCTGGTAGAGAATGAGGGGTTTGTCTGTCATGTGCCGCCCCTGTGTCACTGTTTATTTGTGTATGTGTGTGCCGGCAACAGTCCCCAAACTCAGGCACAATGAAGCAGTCACGATACAGTATATATTAAGTCTGTTGATCTAAGGCAATTGATAGAACAAGAGGAAAATTATCACAGCTAATGGGTCATTTATCGGATTGCTTTACATTTTAACTGCTGAGAAAATAACCCAAAGTTATGTACCAACTGATAAAACTTTAGTAAAAAAATACATCCCATCATTGTCTTGTTCTGACTTGGTCTATTTTAGTTTTACAGCAAAATTACAGGAAAAAAACAAAACAAAAAACGATTGTTCTCTTAGTGTCAGGTTAACAGTCGTACACCAAAACAGGGCAGAATTTCATGGCATATTTTACAAACAACGATATTTGTAAACTAAATTCTTACTTGAAGATATATTTCTTTTGTTTTATGTAACAATGTGGATCAATAAATAGTTAAAACCATTTATCAACAGATGCAGACAAAGCATAAGCCTTTCAGCCAAACCATCTATAAATGTGTACAAACTCTAGATCATCTACATCATTTCTTCAAATTTTGAATTGACAAATTCATTCATCAATCGTACGACGAGACGAATCATTGAGTCAGTATGGTTCACACACAAAAAAAAACCAAATACATATATGCTCATTTGCATCACCTTTAGCATCTATAAACATGAAAGGGATCAGAGTATGTTAAACAAAAAAAGCAGATATTGGCCGTTCACTTCAGCACTACAATAGTAGGACACAGCAGTTAACTGGTGTTTGCAATTATTTCTTCATTTTTGCTTTCATCACATACCGTGCTGATAATGGGCAACAGATAAAGTTCATACTGCACATACAATTCTCCCAGAAGAATGTTATCTCCTTATCATATTTTCATTTGGCAATAAGTTAGGTTCAGTTTCCTGAAGAAAAATGGATGGGAAAAATACTTTGACCTCACTAGACTTCACATCTGGAGAGATTGTCAGACACCTATTTCCTGTCCTTTACGCCGCCTTCCATCCATCACCTGTTCACAAACAGTATACTGGGTTTCCATAAACAACTTGCAGGCTAATTTAAGCCTTTTTATCCTTCCACGCTTTTTCTCAACTCCCTTTCTTCTCGCCTTTCAATGCCAGCTGCGACATGCACAGAGTGCAGACTCCTGCATGCCCTCCAAATGCAAGAGAAACGGCAGAGGCAGATTCATGCCTCCTCCTGTCTCTTTACAGCACGTTTCATCTTAAGGTGACATTTTACAGCAGCCACATCAGACGTGGTTTAAGAAGTTCAAATGCTAATTTGGCCCAGGGATTTCACTGTGCTCTCACTACACATGACACGTTGTGCTGATTCCAGTATCTCCATGGCCGTATCCATACCCAGGTCCTGCACAACCCTTGTCAACAGATCCAACGAAAGCCTTTTTGGTGTTCCTCACTCCAAAACCACTGCCACTACTCTGTAAACAGAAGGAGCAGAGCCGTTTAAGGCCCTTTCTGAATGCCGAGTTAGAGAGGCTGTAGATGAGACAGTTACAGAAACTGTTGCTAATGGCCAGCCATGTAGTGAGAAACGAAGCTGCTGGGTGATGGTAGATCTTTGCACTCTCCAAGAGAAAGTAGAGGATGTAGGGCAACCAGAGGATATAAAACACACTGGTGATGCGGAACAGTACCATAGCATATCGCTTGTCAGGGTACGTTGATGAGGGCTGCTGATAATGTGGTTGGTGGTGCTGCGATTTCTGTGACTGGGTCAAGTGGGGCAACTGCCCTTGGTCCACCGCACTGCCCTCTTTCACTGTAGATCCCACAGTCGACCCCGGACCCTGCAGCTGCTGCGGCCTGTAACGTGCATGGCGCTCGCTGATCTCTCTGGTGTGCTGCCGGCAGATCTTGAAGATATTGGCGTAGGTGAAGCAGACAGTTAGAGCAGCTGGGGCATAAAGCAGAGCGACGATAAAAGTTGTGAAAGCTGGACGAGTTTTCCACTCAACTGCACACCACTCTACCACATCACCATGGTAACCAGGCTTACCCCATCCAAGAAAGGATGGTAAAAACACCAGGCCAGAGTATAACCATATGAGAATGATGCAGCAGCGCACACGACACGGTGTTACTAATGATGCATAAGTCAGAGGTCGTGTGATGGCGATGTAGCGGTCTACACTAACACACGCCAACGATGCCATTGAAACCGACTTTAAAACGGATACCATGTACCCGAACACCTGGCAGGTGAGTTTGGGGTCCAGGCCCTGGAGGTGATGCAGAAGGGACATGGAGGGAAACAAGCAGCTGACGCCCACCAGCAGATCAGCGTATGCCATCGTCTGGATGAAAGCACTGGTCGTATGATGGCTGAGCAAGGGAGCGCAATGGAACACAAAAATCACCACCAGATTCCCCGAAATAATAAGAACAGTCAGAAGTAGTATGATAGACACTTCAAGTAGGCAGGTGTTAAAAATTTGGGAGTAGCCTAGCTCAAGTAGGCAAAAGGGAGCAGAAAGGTTTGACGGGTCCGCAGAGCTGTGGTTCAATGGATCCAGGGAGGAATTCATCATCTTGGGCAGAAAAACTTGTCTTAAGGGGCCCTTCAAGGATACAATGAACCCAAGGACTATTTAGTCAGGTAGGAGACTGGTACTGAAGCGAGCTGTATGCTTTCAATCCAAATAAAAAGCCCCATGCTGTGATTCCATCATGAGACTGCCGCCATCTGCCATTTCAAATGCAGGAGGGATAGAAAGGACAGATAAAGGTGAGGAAGCTCCCAGGGTTTGTCCTCAGTCCAGACAGTTGTGATTTCACACAGCGGTACAAAATCACCAGGGTCCCCACAAAAAATATTTACACACAAAAAGAAACGTGCATTGTTTTCCCTGTATGGTAAACTTCCCCACTCTTGCCATAAAAAGGAAACAAACAGAAAAAAATGTGAGTTTGTTTTGAGGACCTCCACTCCAATCTGTGCTTGAAATGTCCCCTCGCTCTATAAACTCGTAGATAGCTCCAACATCTGCTGCAGCTGCAGAAAACAGACTGAAGCTCTTTCTTATCCGTCTACAGTCCAGAGTCACAAACACAGCTCCGAGTAAAAGACATTTTGTAATATGCTGCATGCATAAATTGATATTCCCTCTGTTTTATTCTGTCCTCTAACTCCACCTCTGTCTTGCTTCTCTTTCCTGTTTCCTCTTCTTTTCCTTTCCTTTCTTGCTGCTCCTTTTAGTCGCCTTTCAAGACTCTTTCATATCCGCTTGCAGTTTCTGTCTGGTCCTTCACAACTGGATTACGGCAGATTGGCATGAGCGAAGAGGATGAAGGCAGTGCGGAGTGTGACTGACGCGCATCCAGATACACACCTCAGCTCTTATGTCTATTCAGAGGAGCAGCAACTATCAAGTAAAAATGAGGTAGGCAGGCACCGATGCTGGGAGAACCCCTCTCTGCTCATTTATCTTCCTTTGCTCTCTCTCTCGCCTCTTTCCCTCTGCCTCCCTCTCTCCAGAAACAGTGGCAAAGAAACCCCTCCTCTTCCCTATGGCTCCAGCCAATCACAAATGGCAAGGGCACGAGGCTGCCTCTTTCCCCACCCCTCCTCATTTTTTCTGTGCCAGTGCTTTTCATAAGCACACAAAAACTCAAAAACACATAAAATTAGCCATATTCAGTGTTGGACTAAATCTAAAAAAAACTGACTTCACTTTTGGTATCTCTGCATCCTCTTCCCTCATTTACACTAACACAACATTTGTAACAATGTTTTGATAGTAAAATATGCAGTAAGCATATTTTCTTTTCACAAATGTAATCATGAATGTATGGCTAAAAACGGTTTCCTTATCAAGTATCAATGTAGTGCCTTTACAATTCTGCACAAAGAACTAAACAGCTCTTAAATATGTCAGAGTAAGTTTCATCAGAATACATAACATGGAAATGTAAGCACAGTATTTGATTTCTCCTGGAACAATCTGTGGCAATCCAGGTAAGCATTACTGTTAAATTGTCCTCTAATTGTTGATGTTCCACTACAAACTGAATAAAACTTCATATAAAATACATTTATACCAATTTAGTGGCAATATTCATAATAAAATAATAAAATGCAGCCACCTAAAGGCTTGGTGATCAGACAAACATTCTAATTCAGAGAGCAAATCCAACTGGGTCTGACTAAGTAACAAAAATGTAGAAGCTAGCTGTAAATACTGTAAATCTAACATTTTTAAAACTCTTCTTTTTCACCATATTTACCTAAACACCATCATATGCATCGGTTTTAGCAGTTGATTGATAACTTGGAAAAAAATGTGACTACATTCTAAGATGAGGCAATCGCACACACTTAAGACGGACTGGTTTTAATTTAGCATATGATTTACTGTTCAGAGGA
The DNA here is from genome assembly GCA_030068375.1 of Ostorhinchus rueppellii. Lineage (NCBI taxonomy): Eukaryota > Metazoa > Chordata > Actinopteri > Kurtiformes > Apogonidae > Ostorhinchus > Ostorhinchus rueppellii. The sequence continues at coordinate 8,616,046 of JAQQZY010000005.1, forward strand.
ATTGTAGAGCAAATAAAAAATAAAAAAAACAAACAATGCTGTCAGAACTTTCCTACTCGCATAACATTCATATTAAAATGCCAATTTAGTGGTGTATTTACAGTATTGCACAAAGAAATAAGTGGTGCCAGGCACAACAAACCCCGCCCCTCACAAATATTGCTACTTATTTTGGCAGTGATCCAATTGATGTTATCATGTCTATACATGTGATAATGTCAGCATATCAATTGCCTCAGTATATGTGCCAAGTTTGAAGTAAATTGAAACAAAATTGATATTTTTATAGACATTTGAAATTCCGCCCATGATAAGTATTTTTTCCCATTTATTTTTAAAGATTTAAAAAAATATTCATAAAGAATTTGAACCCTGACCTACTTTTTCCCAAATAAATAAATGAATAGCCACATCTATTCAGGGTCACTGGCAATCCAAAAACCCAATCTGGTATGAATTCAACCAATAGTTTTGCTGTTAAAGTGTTAACAATCAAACAAAATAACAAAGATACAAACCGTACCAAAAAAAATATACCCCTTGCCTCCTCTTTAGGGGGCGGGGTAATTACATTAACCAATGGATTGGTAGCATTAATGTCAGTAGCCCAGGTTACTTGAAGAGTTAGCATATTGTAGGTAAAAAACAAAAGCTCTCAGATGTCCCAGAAAAATGCCAACTTCTGTTTACTTCATCTAGATATCGTAATGTCTGTCCAAATATATGCAAAAATGCAGCAACAACAACTTAACGCCATCACAAACTGCCTAAGCCTTAAGAAACTAGAGGAAATGAGAAGAAAAGTTGTAGTTTGGTTCCTAATGAAAGAGAAACTTGTTTTTCAGATTGTGGATTGTGATTCCACCTCAAAAGATCATCATATGATCTTATGGACAGAATGCTCAGCCCTCCTGTAGTCTAGGATAAGGCATCACTGTGGTAAAATTATCTCTTGGGAAAAAAAAGAAAACAACAGATATGGTGACTGCTGGTGTATCATGTGAAAATGTTATAAACATCACACGGAACTATTCAACACTGTGTAATTAGCAGAGCATTAGTGGTAACAAAAATATCACTGATACACTATAAACAATGTGCATCTTTTATAATGCCACTTTGATACCTCACAGTAGTGCTTTTTGTGTCACCTGTATTTACATTATTAACCTAATGTCTCACATTTCTCTGAGTGAGTGTTGGACATTCTGAGAATTTGTTTGCACTACTCCATTTGGACTCTACATCTGAACAGACTTAGTAGGACTATCTGGATCAGTGAGTGTCCGTACCCAAAAGTAATGGGATGCCATATTTTTAAAGGAGTGTGATAAATAGAGGAGTAGGAGCCAAAGGAGGAATTGAATGGGGCTAACACTGTAAGTGCTGTAAAAGTACAGGCATGTGTACAAACATGTCACTCACTCAGTTAAGCCTGAGGATCCCAAACAGATAATATATGCACCTGCTCATCATTTTGCATCAATTGGCAGAGACTGTACTTCTACATGGATAATTGTTGCCTTGAAACATTTAGCAATGCACGACTTCATTATGTGTTTCAGGCTGCCTCCCAGCATCAACTACCATCCTTCTATTACTGGTTAAAGCTCAGTTAAACGCAGTTTTCTCCATTTGTTTAGTTTTAACTGTGCATATCCCCACTCTGAAGAGCCAGCTGAATCCATCCAATTACAGGCTGTGTTATTTTTAGATCATAAGATTTGAAAATTACATTTAATTACTCAGAATCCTCTTCTAAATTTAGAATCTTCACGAGGCAGTGATCACTGTACTCAATGCATAGTCGACATCCTCATTTTGATGACTTTCTGAAGACTGCAGAGTTTGTCTCGTGCAGGGCAATTTGCAGTAGCGTGATGGAGACCCAAACATACCCACACAGCCACACACACACACACACACCGGTCTACACCTTTCTCCCCTGCATCCAGACACACTCTCGTGCTTTCACGCACCTTCTTTGCCCACCACACGAGGAGCTAAAAATAGATGACAGTACGAAAAGGGATGATAACAGAAAAGGAACAGGAGAGGGGGAGGAGGAGGAGGAGGAAGAAGGGAGTCAAAAGAAACAGTCCCCATCTAAATCAGGAGAAGAGGTAGAGCAAGCAGAAAACATAGAAGTATATATATAATTAAAAAAAAAATACA
>JAQQZY010000005.1:8647247-8664759 GCA_030068375.1 Ostorhinchus rueppellii
GAAGAAGGAGGGAGGGAGTGCATATTTTCAAAATCTCACTTGTGTTGAATTGCTGGAACCGTTTTTTCCAAGATCTCCCACCATACCTTTAATAGATTTATTGTAACTTGTTACAGTTTTTCATGTGAGTGTTTTTGTGTGTCAAATTATTTGACTTTTCTTGTCAAGTGACTGTTGGGTAAGTCAGAGAAGAAATAATGAAAGCAGGAAGACAGAAGAGAATGCTGAACTTTGTCTTTTTCAATGTATCTAAATAAAATAGCTGAAAACAAACACAGAAAACAGAGGCAGAGACCAAAGACATGTAATCAAGTTTTACAACAATATTGTCAGCAACATAACATTAACAGAGTACACTCAAACTGTTATTTTCTCTAAAAGGATTTAATTTATTTTTCAATTTAATATGTGTCCATTAAATTTAGCTCATACATTTTAAGTCCTGCGTGCATGTTGCGTGGCTGAAGTTTGTGTCATCTCTTTGGATTAGTGCGATATCAAAAACAGCAAGAAAATGATCTCACATTGCCAATCCCAGCTAGCTTGTAGCAGCATTAGTGAAATACAGACATAAATCATACATAAGTAAGGAGGCTTTTATAAAGAAATAAGTCTTGAAAAATAAATCATTTCAATATGACAAAACAGGAGTGTTTGATAAATTAAATTTAGGACACATCTTTAGTTAAGGTATGAACAATCTACTGAAGAAGGGAGGTACCACTAGGCATAACAGGAAGAAATGCACAACAGAAGGTTCTGGCAGAGGTTCAATGGGAGACCATAACAGGCTATTTCTGGCTATATGGCCTCTATACTCCCCTTTTTACTCTTTTCTTATCTCTCTACATTTTCTCTCCACTCTGTTCTCTTTTATGCCTTTATCTTTCCTCCTCCACACTTTAACTTTTCCAGCCCTTACCTCCCTCTTCTCACTTTGCCCTCTATCTTTTTTTCTTTTTCCATTTCCCCACCCTCTCCCAATCCTTCCTTTTCAAACCAACTCTTAACAATTGAGTGAATAAAAAAAGGTCAATGCAATAACAAGGTCAAAGCAGTTATGTACTTAGCATATGATAACATTGTAACAGAGACCCAGGACACCACAATACAAAATACTTTCCTATGACACTTGAACGTATTCTATCATCATGTGCTGTATAAATGTTATTATTAGTCAAGAACTCACAAACTCAAAGCTTAAGCTTGTTCATTTTCCCTTCCTGCTTATTTCAAAGCAAACAGGGGAAATGAGCAACGGTTATTCGTCCAAAGGGTGTAGTTTTTCACTGGGATTGCAAAACTGAAGCAGAAAGACAGAGTCACAGAGTACAATGACTTACTGCGGTTACTTAACATTAAGCATAGTTTAGCTGTTGGCCTTTCACAAATAAAACATTGAGGCACATCGGTAATCCATAGTTTGAGGAACTCTCTGGGTGAAAGTATCCACAGATCTACAACACACATATACGTATATAATGTAACATACAAGGAATGTGGAAGAACATTCGACTCTGCAGCATTACTAGACAGGCAATGGCATCACTCCTCAGCTCCATCTTATCTTCACAGGCTTTTAATCCTCAAGACATTACAGATGTTTACTCTACTTTTGGCTCAAAGGCAGCTGCTTTCTATTTTTAGCTCATCCTTAGAATGATTAGTTTTTTTTTTTCCTCCTTGAATCCGTTGATTAACCATTAGTTGGAACATGTTTTGGTCAGATTCGCTAGTCCAGTGGCCATCCTTGGTACTGGTAACACTTGCCACTACATTATTATATCCCCGGAACTTGATTTCAGGGATATAATGTTATTACCCCGAAAGCCGGGGACATCCTTCATGTGCACACGATAACTAGGATAGACTTGGTTGGATTTCTTATCCTTTAATAACCAACACAAGGGACTCTCAATGGAAGAACCCTATGGATTTCAGTTTCTCTATAAGTAATACACTGCCCGGCCAAAAAAAAGTCGCACATGCAATATTTCACTGCACCACCTTTGGTTTTGAGTCAAGGACACATTCACTGGATTTAACTAAGCAAAAAGTTCATATCCTTCCATGGGTCAGTACTGCAGTGGTTACCAATGTTTCAATTGAAACAGGTTATTTAACTAACAGCAGTAAGTGTCCTCTCATGTCGTTAACGTGTAAAAGAATGGACAATACCAGGACTGATCAGGATCATCAGGTATGTGACAGAATGGTTCAGCGAGAATGGGACATCATTTTCACACAGGGTTTAGCCTCCATAAAGTCCAGACTTTATTTAGGGTGTGATGAAGACTTGATGCAGCGGTCTGATTCAGCAACGTCAATAATCAAAAAATGAATGCAACTATGGATGGAAAAAATATTATGAACCTTATTGTGGCACTACATTAGCATTATGTGGCAAAAAAATGTGTCAGTGAATGTCTCCATAATCAAAACCAAAGATGGTGCAGTCAAATATTGCATGTGCGACTTTTTTTTGGTCAGGCAGTGTATGTCATCCAAATGGGGGCACTTTAGTTTAAAATCAGTTTTTTGAACATAAATCAAGCAATAATAGGCCGACTGAGATCAAATTTGGTTCATATTGATCATCTTACAAATGTCCATTTTCTCGCTACTATACAAAGTTTACATGGTGTCATTTTCATTCACTAAGAGTTTTGTGGGGGAAAATTGGTTCTCTGACTATTATTCTGACACTTATCAGGTCAATCGAGGTCAGGTTTTAATACTTATGTTACATCAATATTCGGCTTTACAATGTTGATGTGTGCTTGTAGTTCATCACCAAATTGGTATGTGTTGTCCATTACCTTCTGCTATTGTTCTTACATTGCTGGTATGTGCTGTTTTTTACCATTAGTGGTATTGTAATTTTCTTACCATATATGTATGTAATTATTATTATAATGTAAGATAATGGTTGACTGTTCCCCATGGTAATACCACCATCAAAGTATAGTGTTTCTATTTTTTTCACATATATTTTGGTTATATAATGTAAATATTGTCAAATTAGTTCAATCTCATCTAGTATATGCATTTTGGCTATTGTTCTGGTTTTAAGTTTAAAGAAAGGAGAAAGTATTAGAAACTTCATTATGTTAAGTTACTGATAAGAAATGGGGGTGGGATTAAATCAGTTTTCTTCTTCCCACTCCTTTTAAAGCATAAATGAATGAATTTAAAATATTGAACTTGCATGTATTCTGTTGAATGAATTTGTATTATCAGATACTGTTGTATCTAGGTCATTTGTGCTGTAAAATGCTTACTCACTGAAAATAAATAAAATTAATGAATGATGTAGCTCAAACTGAGTTCATAGCAGCTGTCTAACAATTATCGTTTTACCTGCAGTGTAAGCCAATGTTTTATATATTTATGCTTTAATACTTGTCATTAAAATGATGAGGTGTATTTCTGCCCGAAATGAATCATAATAAAATGTGAAGTACCTGTGCATCCATTTAAAATTAAATGGTTTCATTTAGAAATACAAAAAATTCCTTTTCATCACAATTAAATGCCTTACTTCAAGTGATAAATTCACTACAGTGCTATGCAAACATTTAAGCTTCATGACTTGCAGTGAAATCTCGTATTTCAAGTAGTAAACACTGACTCAACATTTGGGGTGGAGTCTAGACATACACATAAGCACAGACATTCAACCTGCTTTTTTCCATCTTCATACATAGAAAATAAACTACTGTTTAAACACTATACGCAAGCACATTCGACACACATGCACAAGCAGCTGTATTGTGAGAACAAGTCTTGCGCTCACACACACAGGCACACATGTGAATCATGCACACACTATATCTTTGACCACTGGCAGCTCCAACAGGCTCATAATGGTTGCCTTGTCACCCTGTTTTCCTTCCTTGTTTCAGCCAAAGCCCTTTTGCCTGCTCGTGCCAAGCTGTTCGTTATCAACCTTTTCAGTACGTCTCAGCACATTCTGTGACACACAGCATTCACTATGCATGCAGCTTTTGACAACACAAAAATTACCACGATGCGATGAGATTTTTCAAAAACTCTAGCTTTCTAGGCATGCAGGAGTGAATTTCCCCTGAAATGCCCTTTGCATTCCCTTTCCTGATTCTAAGTCCTTCTCATACTTTGTAATAAATCTTTTCTTTATGTAAAGGGGATGCACGATAATTGTTTTTTTGCAACAGATACCAATAACTGATAACTTCCTAACTGCTTCTCATAACCAGTACCAATAGCAAATAACAATAGTTCCCATACTTCAAACTGCTGTATTAATATTTCAAATCAGTGGCAAAACTCAGTGAACAATAAAGACTTCTACAGAACCAAAAGCCTATGGCTGCTTGAAATGGATAACAGTCCAATGGTTTTCAGCCACTTACTATTTATAAATAATTTGGTGATGATTGACCGCTGTTTTCAGACATCAAGCTGCGTTAAGCTTTTGCTCTATAATGTGCGCCTGTGGAGAGAAAAAAGCTCAATGTGGACAACATCCATAAAATTGGGCTTGTCATCCTAATTTTTGCAGAGGTGGAAATGGGTTGCCAACCTCTCCTTGAAAAAGGGAACTGTCTTGTATTTAGACACAAAAATATGCATCCTGTATTGAGCTGAAAAGAGACACACTTTGTTCCCTGTTACCGTGAAAATCAAAAATAGTCTGTAAAATGTCAATGGAATTAATGAAATATTGGCGGCTTTAAATAAAAATGTACAGTAAACTTATTCCCAACCCTGTCCTGCTTTGTGACCAATGAGCTGACAGCACACACAAACACAAAATGACAACACAGAATTTGGCTCTTCTCATTAGCTGATATACTGGCCTTTGTGAGGACGATACTGGAAGACAAGGATTGACAACAAACCACCATGGGTGACACAAATGACACTGATTTTTGGGTCTTGGAGTCAGACACTGCCAAGTTGAACTTAGGTGACAATTGATCACTGTTCTTGGGCATTAAGCTATGTAAAGCTTTTTTTTTTTTTTTTTTTTTTACATTAAGCCTTTTAGAATGTTCCTCTTCTTCTGCTGCTGCCGGACCAAAACAGAGGTCACAAATACTTGATCTTCCTCTTCGCCTTGTAGCTGTAGCAGACTAACTGAAAATAACAATGTACTGATACAGACCTCCTCTTCTTGGTTTTTATGGCAGTTGGCACGGCGATAATGTGCACTGTGTACTGGTGAAATACACAAAATGTAAACAATTTAGATTTATTATTATGGGTTCTATTTATTGGTGAAAACTTTAATTATTGGAATTATCTGAATGACGTTTTTTTTCCCCCCAATATCTGATTGGTAATTATTGGTGCCAGTAGTTATTGTGCATCTCTAATAAATCCTCTTCTGCTTTTCTAACTTTCTTCTGATTTATTTCCTCTTTTCTGTAATCTAGTGTAAATGGAAGAGCAAACTCTATGTACAAGGTTAGAAGTATGAAGAGAGGAGACAAGACGTCATATTGATCTTATGAAACAGGAAACTGTCCCTTTTGATGGAGCACATGTTGTGTATCACCATGGCAACAAGACCCTCTTCTTCTTCAGTGTTTTAATGTGTCAAATGCACCTTTAGAAAAGGTACTGAAAATAATTAGCTGCTACTCTGTATCTCCATCATTATTTATGAAAAAAAAATTGTCCATGTAAATTCTGGTTATTTCAAACTTGCTTCTTTAATAATGCAACAAAAGTCATACGTAATATACATTTACATTTCCCTTTTTAAATGCCAATATAAATCCAACATGAACGAGTATAACAACTTACTGTAAATCAATACATGTTTGACAGCAGTTATATTAATAACTTTTAGTATTGCATTTTTAATCATCCTGCTTCAGAGAATCTGACAGTGGAGGATACCAGAGCTGAGTTGGTGTCTGTGTAAAAGGGAGAGCTGGCGTACCAGAAGGTGTGATGGTGACAGTTTGTAGGCTTTACACCGATCATATCAGCTATATCGGCTCGGCCGATATTTGGCATTTTTTGAAATGTTCGTGATCGGGCATCATGTCATAAATCACCGATCCAATCAATGATGCTATGTGACGGACAATAAAGTTTTTTGAATCTTCACAACAGCAACATCCATGACCGACACAAACACACATGTCGGAGGTGTGGAAGTTTTTCAAAGTGAGAGAAACAGATATAGCACAAGCTATCTGCAATATATCCAACGCTACAGTACTTCGCGGAGGAACATCGGCAAAAAATTTCAACACGACAAATTTAATCAGGCACTTGGAAAAGACACACGGAGGAGCATGTCGAGTTCAAGAAATGCAGCGAGGAGAAAAAAAAGAAAAGCAAACTCCAAAATGAATGCTAAAGCAAACAACTTTAGACAGTGCTCATCCGCATAGCCAGAAATAAGTATACAAGTACATAAACAAGTCATTTAAACATTGCTCCTCATGTGATCGGATGGGTGATCGGTTTATTTAAACTCTCTGATCGGTGATCGACACAAAAATCGTGATCGTGTAAAGCCTAACAGTTAGCAGGTAACCTGGTCTTACATTGCCAGACCTATCTCCACAATTCATCAGGTGCTCTTTTTGAATGATACTAAGCCCAGGATGTAGTGATTGTGCTTCTGGAAAATGTTGTAAAAGGAACATGTTTTAGAGGGATATTGGTATATGGGTAGGTGAGCTCTGGCATTAAAATGACTAAAACCCTGCAAAACCTATTGAGAGGGAGAAATCACCCACCACTGTTGTTTTGAAGTGTCATAATTAGACACAAATGTCAGAGCTGTCATGTTGTAGGGGCTTACAAATGGCAAAAGAGTGGGATCTCTGTTTAAAAAAGGGCTGAATGACAGAACTCAAAGACTGACCTCTCTCTGTTGTTTGTTGCAGCTAAAAATAGGCCCACAGTATCTGAATGTAAATCCATGTGTAAAAATGTGCACACTGGAAACCTTTTTTCCTGTCTTCTACTCTCCAGCTGAACGGGCTGTTCTGGGCTGCCAGCTGAGCCCCATGTGCACCTCAGAAGAGAGAGGAAGACACAGCCAGAGACAACCAGAGAGCATTCAGGCTTGCAACACAGTCCCTTTCGAGTAGCCTCACAGCAGTGATTTAAGCCAGGCAGAGACAGTAGGGAGAGAGAGACCAAACAGAAAAGGAACACCAATGATAAAAAGCCAACTACCACAAGGTGGATCACAAGATACACTGCAAATGAAAAAGCAGAAAAACAGATCTGAAGAGGAGCTTTAACTGACCAAGTAATCTATTGTACAAATACATGAAACAAAGGCAACACACATTCAAAGCATGTGCCCTAATTTACATCTTATTTGTACTGAATGTGCACCTGATCACTATCTTAATTCAGATTCACAATACAAAGCAGGCTCCAAATTGGCTGTTGAGGAATGAAACCACTGTGTGTCTCACACTTCACAACAAAACAATGTCTCACATGACTGAAGGACAAAAAACAAAACCAGAAGCAACTCGATCACACAGTACAGGCCTGCCTACAACTTCTGAAATGGGGAATTGGAAGCAACAAACACTTTCACTTTAAGAATTTAAACTGCACATTTTCTCACTATACTAACATTTGTTTAAACCTGGTGCATCTCTTCTTTATACAGAGAGAATTTTATATCCCTGTTTATATGTGTCATGTGCACTAACTACATTTAAGAATCTAACCCCTTTAATAATTACAACTGGGAGCAGACAGTGAAAATCAACACTAATTAAAACTAGTTTTAAAATATAATGAAACCACGCACATTTCCTGTAAAATCTACAAAATAAAAGTCTGACGTAAGTGTATTAATTCTACTCTTAGCAGCCATTTTATTATACATAGCATGGATTATAGAAGATGTGAAGTTAGACAATTTCCATTATTTCACATTATTTACACCCAATGAATTTACTTTTATTATATTACTGCTTTATTAACTTATTAATTAATATTATTATTTATTGTAACATACAACTCAGTCTTGAAATGTGTTTTTTACTTATAATAGTAATATTAGTAGTGATAGCAGATGTAATAAAGCCCTGACTTTTTCCTGGTTTTATATGAATATTGATTTTGGTTATACAGCAAATATCCGCAACCGGATAAATCTGATTGTCTGTTTTGTCTGTGTACGTAGCTATGTGAACATGTGTCACCTGCACTACCTGAAATAAGGTTTGACTAATACCCGAGTTTCAGGAAATAGAACAGAGACAAAGGGCTTAGTCAACTTAGGTGGCAGCTGGTACAATGGTTTGTGGTGAATAAACATGAGTGTGTTGGGAAGGATTCAAATGTGCAAAGAGGTAAAACTCTAAGTGGCATCTACTTTAACAACATCTGTCCGTTTCTGGTCTAATTATAATTTAAATAGCAGTTGACACATGGGATAACCTCCTTCTAACGTGATTATTTGCTTAAAATGATATTTTGTGCTTAGCACAACATTGCCTACTCTAAAATTTGACTTTATCAGGCTCAAGATTATGCCAGACTGTTTTGCTTTAGAGAAATTAAATGATGACAGCATGAAGGCTTTATGGATACTCCCTGTTGAACAAGCACAACAATTTTCTAGGAAGAAGTTGCAGCAATAACAAAAAGTTAAATGTTACAAAGCTATTTTGTAAATGTGTTGTAATACTGCGTTTGTTACTGTGCATCTCAAAGTTTAGTTTGCATTACTTCAACAGGAAACATGCAAGTGAGAACACTCCCTCTGTGCAATTACACACCCATGAACACTTCCAACAAACAACTATATAAATATAAAAGAGTGGTTTTGCAAAGATTCAAGTCAAATTCTGAACTCCACCGGGTAAGATGTTTAGGCCTGCTGGAATAAACATGATTGACTAACTGATAAACATACATTACAAAAGCTGTTATTACCAAAATAGCTTATGCCGTGATTTTTTAATCAAAATTTACAAAAAATAAGTCTCGTCAAGGTCTTCTCAGTAAAAGTCTGTATCAGTAAAAGGTGATATTTCTGAGTTATGATCTTAAATGAAAAGTTGGTACTACTTTGAAAGCTACATGCAAACCTTTAACTTATCTGCCTCATGAGTAAGTTAATGTGCTGCACACAATTACTAACAATAGAGAAGACATTAACAACAATCCCAGCTCCATCAGTTTGTCAATAACAGAAACGTCTCTCCCAACTGTCAACCTTCCCAGTGTTACAATACTAAACTCAACTCATGAAATGGGGCTAGAAAATCTCACACTGGGATTGTGAACTGTATAACATCTACCTAAATTTAAAAGTGTTCCAACGTCGCTGTCGCTGATTAATTTACATATATCCAGTAATCTATCATAATTGGCTTTCTTCTCACCTGCGCCACTTAATCTGGATACAAGCACACCTGTTCATTTTACTTTATTAACATGGCGTCTGACGCCTTATGGTGGGTCGCTTCACTTCACATGACACATCCCTCTCACGGCTAACGCAACAACACAAAATACATTTTACTGAAACAACGCTGGTCAAGCCTAATGAAGCTAGCACCAGTGTTAACTTCATGCCCCTGTTAGCCAGCATTAACCAGCCTACCTAATGTTAGCTTAGAATGCTACAACACCAGTCATCGATGCAAAGTCCGTCAAAACGTTCGACGGTATAGTGAACACTTCCACTACCACCATGAAATAACAAATGTAAACTGCATCGAGAAAGTATTTGCATTAGTTTTGTGAATAAAGCTGCTTAGTGGCTCTCGTTGTAAAGAACGATGATACAGGCCACTACAGTACTATAGCTCTGTAGCTAACGCCTGCTAGCCATGCTACTCTGGTAGTTACATCCAATAAAAAGGTATTTTTCCTCATAACTGAAGCGACAACTGCATTTGACTCTTGAGGTTTATGCCTGTGCATGTGCAAAGCAGCTTACCTTTATCCCCACAATTGTATTTATTCCAATGGTGGTTGGCACAACATTGCACTTTCCCAATAACATCAGCAGCCAACAGCATCCAGCCGAGCTGTAAACACAAACCCGACCAACCCGCTGACTCCCACACTGCGCATGCGCCTGTCAGTGCTTCTTTTCATTCTGAGCTGAGAGACGAAAGGCGTTGGCATTACCTAATGACTGATGCTCAGATCTGATCTTTACTCTGTTCGCAACCTTTACACCAGAAAAGTTTAGCTACTATAATACAAAGTCATTAGATAAAAATCTCATCCACAATTTTCGCTTCTTGTCACATGTAGAAACGTGAATCTTGTTTGTTATTTCTTTTATTCTCAATAATCCACCAAATACCTAACACAACCTTACCAAGCTTTGCACCACTGGTGTACATTAAACAGGTTATATTCAGGCTTCTTCAAGTTATTTTATTTAGTCTTAATTTCACACAGAAATGAGAGAGGGATCCACTGTGTTTGACTTTTCAGAAAATCAGAGCAAAAGATTTCAGACTCAAAACAGTTACGCTAAATTTACCGCTTGGATGCTGTAGTACTCACAAAGTGAACACACACACCCACTGCTGTGGTCATGTCACTTTTCCTGTCCAGCCTGTCAGGTCTCATTTACGGTAGTAGTTTACCAAGTAACAAGTAGCCGAACCCAGAAATTCATCATCACCATCAGAATAAACAAATAAATAAATAAACAAACAAATAAATATCACCTCTGTACTGACAGAAAACATTTCTCGTTCAATTTCTAATCAGTTTGGATATTTGTCGCCCCCTGGTGTTAAATTGGTGTGTTATATAATTTAGACAGATATCAACATTATACATTTGCAATTGAAATACATAACAGCTTACGAGAGGGCTATAAATGTTTTATAGAGATAGCTCAGGGAGTCCAAGAGCAATGAGTTAAGATATCATAAAGGAGCATACAAAAACGCAACAGCCACATCAATTTGCATACCTGATGAGAAGGTTTTAGCAGCACATCCATTAATATAATCAATGCCAAGAGTCAAGTCCTCACAGTAATGTTAGCTGTAAAAAAAATTCTCACATTATTCCTCTAAATAGTCTTAAGTTTGTGAACATGTATCATACAGACACTTAATTAGCTGTACAATTAACTTGAAATACTGTTTAATCAAAGTAAAAAGGAAATTACTGGTCTATTTGACATTATTAAATGTTTTAACTGCCACATCAGTATCATTGCACTATCACTATTTCTTTCAAGCTATGTTCAGCAATTTTCAAAACATTTTTGACATTCCAATCAACAGAATACATAATTGAACACTCAATATGTCGGTCTGCAGAATTACAATGATAATCATCAAATTATATGAAAAAAAAGTTATTTTAGTGCTATTAACCTCTTTATTTTGTCACACAGACTAGAAAAGACCACAAGAACCAGAGAGACATTATTTGTTGTTGCTTTATTGTAGCATGCAATTTCATGTGCTAAAATCTTCTTCATATTTCCATCTCTCAGTGCAACACAGTAGCAGAATGCTGCTCAGCCAAGCTGTCTGTAAGTCAGTTTAATACAGGTAAATGAGCCAGAAAATGCACAGAAGAATCAATCAGTCAAACAATATGGAAACAGTTTCATCAATTATTAATAGCACATAAATCATCCAACTCCAGTCCTGCATTACCATACAGTAAGTAAAAGGGAAACCTTTCACAATGTGATATTTCCAAGGAAATAAATGGAATACGTAACAGTATTATTCATTATGGGGACATTTTAAGGTATTCTGTCTCTAAAGGATTTTATTTTCCTCATTCTGAAACATTACACAACTGCCCCACTGTTTTAAACATGTAAATATATCTGATTATCACAGGTTGTATAAATGATCGTCTATACTATAAGTCCATCTAATGATGGTGCCAGACTGTATACAATGACGGATGTGTACCATCTCTTAATAGTTCATTTACATTTCAATCGAACAATAGATTTGCAAATAAAATGTCTAATACAGACATGAATAGTCAGAAAACATTGGTTCAGTCATATTTCACAATCAACAAACAGGCTTTTTTCCATATAATATAGAATAATGAAACACTTCTTGTCTAATAAAAAATTCAACGTCAGCAAATTCTCAAATTCAAAACAAAGATGTAGACTTAGAATATATCAAGAAGAAAAATACCACAACACAAACAAATGTGGTAGTAGCATTAATAGTAAGAATAATATAATTTCTATTAACCAATAATTCATTTTCATGAGCAAACAAGTATAATGCTGCAGGCAAACTTCAGCATTTGACGTGGCCACACAGTGGGCATGTGCAGAACTCTTACAGCGCTGGGTGTGTTGTATCACAACTACAGAATCATCATTACTCCTCCGCCATCACAAGAGGGACTATATCGCATGCATGACACAGGATGCAGCAGGGAAGAGGGGACTGTGGGTAGAGGGGAAGGAAAGTGGGGGCACTCACTGGCAGAGTGCATGAGACCCTCTGGCAGTGATGGGGTGGGAATTAGTGCAGTGCAATTAGCCACTACAGCAGTGCTCCATAGACACTTGAAAGGAAACGGGGAGTATCACTTTGACATAAGTTCAATATTCACAATATTGTTATCACATAAAATAGTGCCCAGCCCTTTCCCATGAGAACAGGAATAGCTAAGCCAATATTGATACTGAGAGGCAAAAGAAAACACTGGAAAATTAAACACAGTCAAACAATATAATCCGTACATCACTTGAACCCATTTATGGTTTAGGTGAAAGGGTCAGTTCAGTGTCCTTCAGGTAAATACTTCTACAGAAATAGTCTAAGTGGTGAAGATAGAAAAAGCCAAAGTAGCTGAGCAACTTAGGTCTTCCCTGAGCGATTAAGACAGACAAGGATCTAGCCTCCTCTCATGGAAAAAAGCAGAACTACAAGAGAAGTATCCTCCTCCTCAAATTAACCAAGCCTTTCCCTCCTTGCAGAATTTAGAGCTGAGGGATATGAAAAGCTATAGGAACGTAGCAGGGGCTGATTGTACTGTGTCATACTGTACACGACATGGCACTTAACGTTACATGACTTCAAAGGTGAAGTTGTAAACAGATGCAGAGCAGGGAGCCAAGCTAAACTCATGACTGCAGCTCAAAAAAGCCTGCTTTTACAAGTCCATCCCACAAGTGGAGAGATTTCCAAAAAAGGTGTCACTACATTAAGTCACAATGAATTGTACATTAAATGACTCAACTCAGTTTTATGTGGAATTCTCAATGCCAACCCATTTATCCAAACATATTATAGCATATTAACCAGAAAATAAAAGTTGAAAAAGGCCAAAAAGGTCATCAGTCCAATAGTTTGTACCAATTTAATTTCAGTTTCTGAAATATCATTCTTTAAATATACAGCCATTCTGTCATCCTCAAAAATGGGATTTAAGTTATATTCTGAGAGGAAAGACGTTACTGCTTGGCACTCAGAAAATCCTTTGAAAGGTACATCAGCAGAGGTGAGAAGACTTTAGAGAGGGAGTTTTAAGCATAATTTTCCCTTCCCTTTTGTTTCCACACAAATCTCATAGGATTTAGGATGGATGTAAACGAACTCAGAGGAGTCTTAGTGACAATGTCTAAATTGGGCAAATGTTTTCATGCTATTTTTTAAAGTCATTAAGACTAAGACATATATGACAAGAGTCCCCATATTTATAAAAAAGAATGAGGCGAGATTGGACAGTAGGTAAAATCACCCATATAGCACAAAATTACAGTGAATTCTAGTTTTTGGTGGATCATAGCATACTGAAAACAGTGCATCTAATGGTCAGCAAACACAGATCAAGATTAGACAAGATAATGAGTTTCATCTCTATGATGTAAAATAGAATCCAACAGGAGTAACAAAGATCCTGATACAAAATACCCTGACAAACAACTTCACAGAAGTTAGCAATGCATAAAATAAAACAAACATTTACAAAAGTTAAAGAAAAGACACGGCATGAAGAAACACAGGAGGTGGTGTCATTCACTTTTGTAGGCCTTGGCTCGAATCATTATACATGACATATGAACACTGTCTTTGTGACTGGTCTCTGAAGCACAGAAATGTCAGGGTTTTAAAAATGTGATTCAGTGTTCAGCATCAAAAACCATATTTATGTGGCAGACATTTTGGAGCCTGTCAGTGAGCAGGGACAAAAGTTACAGGGTAAGAGCCCAATATTTAGTTTTACACAATAAGAGAAAGGCCACTGTATCATGTGTGTCTGTGTATGTGGCCAACAGTCTAGGCAAATATTTAATATATGTGTGTGTGTAAGCAGTGAGACTTTCCCCAACTACAATCACCGGGATTAAATGAAAAAAATCATGAACAAGCTTCATGATCAAAATATTTCCAAAAGTGCTGCTCATAACTAAATCTTGCACAGTATGATTAAAAGTATAGGACATTTGTTAAAGGCGATATAACAAACACGTTAAAAACCTTTATTACTCATCATGACGGAGCCCTAAAGTGTCTCCAAGTGATCACTTAAAAATCCAGTGCATGACTGTGTCACTGTGTTCTGTGATCCTATGACTGTTGAGGGAATTCAGAGGTCAGAGTTAAAAGATCATATGACTCATAAAATACAGAGGCTCGTTTCTCTATCAGCATAGTGAAGACCTCTGTTTTACGGGTTTTTTTTCCTTTTCTCAGGGGATTGAAGAGGCTGATAGCGTCCTACTTATTTTACTTATCTGCATTAGTAAATCTGCTTCTTTATATTCCAGTCAAACCTATACAATGTGGCTTTTCATAATGCATGGAAAAAGACAAATCAGTGACTGGTAGCTATGCAAAAAAATGAGCGCTTCAAAAAGTAAGTTTATGAAAAGCATAAAAAAAACACTGAAATTACATAGAAAAATGATACATATAAATAATGCCTGTGTTTAGATTACAGTTTAGACATTTGGGATTTCATTATATTAGTGCCTACTGTGAAGGAAACAAATTACTTTCAAGGCACAAGCTATAAATAAATTATTGTCACAACATTAAATGCGTTGGATGATTTATTGTAGAAAATATTATCCTAAATTTGCAGCTATTGGGAGCAAACAAGGATGTGGGAAAATAATTTATGTTTTTTTAAAGCTAAAAATATTGAACCTTGAACCTTAAAGTTGGTGTGACATCTGCAGAATAGAACTGCAACCCAGTCATCAGTTGAACATTTTTGGACAAAATGCTTATGTACCTTAATGGGTGTAAACAGCAATATGTATAAATTCACTATTGAGCTGAATGTCGGTGAAAGTCACCATTTAAAAGGCAGTGCAGTGTGTTTTCTCTTGCCCCTTGTGACTACACGTTGACACATCTGTTAACTTTCATTTAGGCATATGATTGACATATATTGTATAAAAGCTGGAATTAAACATTATTCCCAGGCTAAAACCATGATCTGGTTGGTTTAGGGCTAGCGACTCAGCTCTAGCTTGGTGCAGGTCAGTGTCTGACTTTGTGTCTTTTTAGTTTCCGTTGAGCAGCATCTCTGTTCCTGGTGTTTCAGGACAAGCCCGGTTGGAAACATCCCCAAGGCGAGGAGGTCCGGTTCGCAGCACCAGCTTGCCTACACCCAGACCTCCAGAGACCAGCCCCCCAGGAGAGAGAGACTTCCTGCAAAACACAAATAACAGACAAAGGGAAATGTGAGATTGAAAGTGTCAAAGTAGGAAAACAATGATAAAATGGTGCGTGTAGTGCTCACAGAGGGTTTGTATGTAATGCTAAAGTTACTCTGAAGTCCAAATTTCTTCAGACTAGGCCAGTCTGAAACATTGAGCCCATTTACATGCACACTAATTAGGGGAGTGCAATTAACCGAATTTTGGTCATGATTTCGATTTTGTGGTCAAACGATCTCAAAACTCATATATTGGAGTTGAAACGATTTATTTTCCATTTTTCTTTACACAATTTCTGAGACGCACATGCGCAATATATTCCATTCCATTGCAAAACAGCTGTAAAGTACATATTTGTAGCCAAAATTTATTTTCAATTTGAATACTTTGCATAAAGAATCAATAAAAAACTGTGTTTTGAGAGAGAAATGCTGAATAAATGTATCGTGAAACTCAAAATTGATCGTTTGAATAATCGTGATTTCAATATTGACCAAAATAATCATGATATTGATTTTTTTTTTCCATAATCAAGCAGCCCAAACACTAATACTCAAACCATTATCTGATTTCTATTGTTATGAGATTATTCAAGTGATCATGTAAACCGCATAATATGACATCATTATAAGAAACGGGATAAACACACCTGGATTTCTCTCTAACACTCCAATGCATGTATATCCTTTAATGTCATTTATTTCATTATTTTACATCTGCGCATGTGTAAAAACAATTAAATCATAGAACACAGAGGTGACGTAGTCAAATGTGAGTGGAAGACAATAATAGGAAGTTTGAGTCATATATACTCCCAAAGAAATCCGATAAAGGATTGAAACGTCTAAACTGGTATACTTCAGTTATCGCATTTCTGAAGAGCACGTAAATGCATCAGATGTAATTATTACAATTATCTGGTTACCCCAAATTATCTGACTTTCATGGTCCTGTAAATGGGCTCACTGTTACCATGGTAATTTACCTGAAGGCCATCTTCTTCAGGAGGTGAGAATCCATCTTGTCTGGCAAAGGGCCCTCTGTTTGTGGATGTTCCTCTGCAGGGGATGAGAGGAGTGGGGAAGAGCAGGACGGTGGGAGGAGGTGGGAAGCATCCTGAGACTGTGGGGAGGTCAAGTCTAAAGACTCCTGAGAGGAAAAGATGATTAAAAAAAGTCAGATGATTAATCCTTAATTCGTCTAACAGGTGCCTACAGCTGGCTCCACATAACTCTGGCTGCATTCATGTGCAAAGCTCAGACTTATTGGTAGAAATAGGTCATGACAAAGGCAAAGCCAAGATGTGAGAATCTCAGAAGCTAATTAATTTTTCTCACTTCTTACAATTCTCACTTCAGTGTTTATGATATGGTATGTTTTGGGGTGTTTACTACTGTTGACTTTTCTACAGCTTATGGTGCTCTTCATCGTCATACCAACCTGAGACTTGATCTCCTGGTGGTCTGAATCCTCCATGTCCAGAGCACATAGTTCAAGCTCAATATCCCTATCTGGTTCCGGTTCACTGTCGGCCCGGGCACATACCCGTTCCTGATTGTAAGCGGACTGATGGGTTTGCAGATCCGATCCAATTTTCTCTCCACTGCTGATTGAAGTTCGGCGGCCCCGCAGATCCGTTGCACAAAGCTGCTCACTTATAAACATACAGATAGAGACATTTAGAGAAAAGTTATGAACACACAAAGCTGTTGATGAAAATCTGTGTGATGTGAGTCAGGCAGAATTTATTGATATCACTGGTCTACAAGTAAAATGCTTCCAGAATAAAAGTAGTTCAACTTTACCAAAGTTGAGTCATAAATAAAGAAAAATTAAGTCAAAAGTCCTAGTTGGTTGTAGTTTCTAAGATACAGTCTTAGGCCAAAA
>JAQQZY010000005.1:8671209-8681551 GCA_030068375.1 Ostorhinchus rueppellii
CCCACAGTTTGAGACCCCCCCTTTTTTTTTTTTTTTTTTTTTTTTTTTAACACTACTTCCCACGGCCCTGAAGATTATGATAAAAAAAAATCGAAATCGTGATTTAATGCAAAAAATAAAAATCGTGATATAAAATTTTAGCCATATCGTCCACCACTACTGTAGACAAAAAAAAATAAATCCTTTTTATTTTATTATTTAAGATCTCTCTGCTCCACTGCATTGTAGTGCAATGCATAGATGCTTTAATAATTTGTTTCTAGCCTCCAGTACTGCAGAGGTTGAAGTCTGGTTGAAAATCTTTTTGCACACAGTAAATAAATACAGCATTGTACTCAACTAGGATTTTACATTCTTGCAAGTTACACAAACTGCTTTAGGTTTTTTTCAATTAATAATTTGAACAATTTCAGTATTCTGCACTGCAACATTAAGAATTTATGCCCACAGTTGAAACTGCATACTGGTAATACTGGTGAGAAGATGTGAAAAGAAGAAAAATGAGTGGGGGAGGCAGAGACATATTTGGGTGAGAAGTGGGAGGACTACAGAGGAGGCTGAAGCTACATATTGCAGCACTGGATGGCAGGGATGGTAGAGGTGAGATGATATGTGGGTGTAAAAAGAGAAGGAAAGGAAATGTGATGGAAACGAATACAGCTATAAATGCAGAGTGTTACATACACCAGCATCAATTAATAGAAACCGGTGCAGGTTATCTAATTATCCACCGGGTTGTATAAGAAATATTAAATAATGACATAAGTAGAACAAAAGGCAACTTATTTGATTTCATCCTCTGCAGAGTGTGTTGTTTTAGCAGATTACATCCCTTCAACCAGGTAAAATGTATTAACATTTTGATTTATGTACCAATACACTCACTGGCCATTTTTTTTAGGTACACGTGGTGCCAGTAAAAAGATGTACCTAATAAAGTGGCCAGTAAGTGTAGATCTTGTTTAAAAATCTTGTGCGTCATGTAAACAAATGAATGACGAAGTAGCTTAGTGACAGCCAATTACTGAATCTTTGAATAGATATGCGTCTGGTAATTCAGTAACTTGATGACTCCATAAGAGCCAAGTTTGAGAATACATCCTTTGAATCAGTGAGAGACCAGAAGTCTTCATGATGCGTAATTTGTGACATATTAGTCCACGTATTCTACCGCAGCTTTCATGGATCAGAAAGAAGAAATGCAACATCTATCAAGCGCCTACATTTGTTTTTATTTCTAATTTTTCTTAGTGACAACAGTGAAAAGATGAAGAGTAGCTACTGTCTGTGTATATTTCAGTACAACAGAGGTGTGGAGTGTGGTGAAGAATGAGAGAGAGAGAGAGAGAGAGAGAGAGAGAGAGACTTTATCTCAGTTAACTCGAATAACATTGCACTATTTGGTATTTTCTTTTCTGTTCACAGCGATGAGAAGCAAACTCAATTGCTGACCAAGGAGAGGAAGCCTATTTGTTGTTGGACGATAAAATCATTCATTTCCTGTTTTCATACCTTTTATATCTGTTTTGATGATGTGGCCCAATAAAAAAAAAAACAGATATAAACACTGTTGTTAAGCATGACATGTATCAATTATAGAGTAATTGTATGCATGTTCAGTAATGATGAGGATACAGGTAATAGAAATGCAAGTTCTCTGCACATCCTCCTGCAAAAATCAGCAAAGAGTTACTAGTTTTTCTATATATCTTCATTTCTTAATAACTTAATGGGTTTTTCCTTATTCCACACATTTTGAGGTTTTTGTTTACCTGACATGTTTCGGCAGGACAGGAAGGGCACCCCTTCAGAAACATCAAACACCATCAGCTGATAAAAGACGCGTAACACAACCACCAGTGACACTCTGATGAAGGCGAATGGAACGCCGAAACATGTCAGGTAAACAAAAACCTCAAAATGTCTGGAATAAGGAAAAACCCATTAAGTTAAAAATTACAAGATTCTCCACTAGGATCACAAACGTGAAGCTTCATTCATTTTTATTATAATTATTTTATTTTACATATACATGTGTTTTGTGTTTTTTTTATGTATTCATATTTTGTATATTTATTATTGTTGTGTTTTTTTATCATTATTTTCTCACTTTATTTTGTCTTTTCTTTTTCCCTTTATTTATCTATGCTTTTTGATGATTTGAGAACTTAGTACTTGGACATTGGTAACTTCCGTGGCATCATTATCCAGTCACCTTGAATTTCAGGTCAACCTATTACACAGTGAGAACTTCTTATGAATTTTAGGTTAGAATTTATTTGCACGATCCTTCTGTCCTTTACTTTGAAGAAAACCCATAATGTTGAATCATTATCTGTTTATATCATTAAAGACAATGAAATGATCTGTTTGCTAAAGCTTTTCTCTTTTTTCCCCTTCAACTATACTGAATGTATCTTAGTGATTCATGCATCATTGTGAATCATACATCATTATCAACCATTTTATTCATGATCACAATGTTTAAGATGCAGGAAAATAGATGTGTTTTAAGAGTGTTACCCTTCGTGTACTTACCCTGTGTAGCCCTGCACGATGTTCGGCCCCAGAGCAGTAGTTGCTGTCTAAAGAGTTGAATCTCTCCCTGAGTGGAGGCTGGTAGACTGAGGAATGCAGCACCTCTGGAGGCAGCGAATTACTCCTGGCATCCTCTCTGTGGTACAGCTGCAAGTATAATGCCATTGTAATGTACATCAAATAAGCAATGTAATGGTCCAATTCCATATCAGCATGATGAGTACCTAAAGGCTCACCTGAGGCCTCCATACTCTCCTGCTGTCGTAGAGGGGAGCGTAAACACCATGAGCAGGAGCCAGAGGCCCATACTGAGGCTGCCCCGGGTGGGGGTGGAAGGCGGGGGGTCCCATTCGGTCTCTAAGTGGGTGCGGTGGGTACCCCGAAGAGGAAGAAGAGGGTGGGTGTGGTGTCTGATCGCTGGGGAAAGATGATGGTGGAGGGCCAATGGAAGGTGGCAAAGAGGACTCTGGGACATTTGAGGACCGGAGGAAGCGAGCCATGCAGGGTTTGTGAGGTGGATGGAGGGTAGATGGGTAGTAGGAACCTGCTAGAGGGGAAAGAATAGAAGAGGAAAAGCATATTCAGTTATTCTTACTCAAGATGTCTAAGTTTTTTAGTTATTGTGAAAATAATATTTCAAAATCTACTCACAGGTTGGTTGAAACTGGGCTGTATCATACGCTGAATGGGGCTCCTGGTAGTACAGCTCAGATACCTGAGAAGGATGTGGTGTACGTGGCAAAAATGGGCCATGTTTGGGCATCGAAGCGCTACCATCACTCCGTCCAACTGTGGACAATGGAGACGATGCAGAGGAGTGGCTCACCGGGGTTCTGGGAGGGGAGATGGGCTTCCTAACAGACAAACAGACAATATAACACCATGTAAGGGTCTGACCAGAGGAACAATATGTGAAGATTCTATTTACAGAGAATCTTCATGTGATTTGTTAATGTGGATTTAGCAAAATAAACTACATGAATCCTGTAAATAAAAATGTTTAATATATGAGCCAAGTGAAGAATAATTAAGAGACTTGTGGTTTTACTATTTATTATAGGTAAACTAGGACTTCCCATTCCTGCTCATCTGAAATATTATCATAAAAAATGTTCATGTCAGTCAATAATAATTACACTAAATAGCTAAAGACTATTTCTTATACATTTTGAGTTGAAGAAAAAAGAACATTACTTGTGGTTTAAAATGATTATTTATGGCAATAATGTGATAACTATTTAAAAACATTTAGAAACAGGACATGTAAAATAATTATTCTGACAAAATAAAAAAAAAAAAATTCCAACGTTGAGTAAGTTGAAAAAAAAAGTAAATGTCATTCTAAATAAAATTAACCCTGATGATAAAATAAAACCATTTACTGCAATGACTTTTTCCACATTATATAAATTCATTTACAAACCCATTAGTAAATCTGATCCAAATTTGATTCAAATTCTAGAAAATAATAATTGACAAACTAACAAAAACTGTAGTGTGTTTTCAGTCTTCAAATAAAGCAAAGAAAATAATTATTTCAAGAGGCCAGCATTTGTCTGAATAGCCCAAATATCATGTGTGAGGGTTTAGATGGAGGACTGATCTTACTGCTCTGTTGACCCGGATGACGCCCTGTTGGTGCCAGATAGCCCATTGGACCCATTAGCCCCGTTGGATCCATTTGGCACTCCTCGATTCATTTCCTCCATCATGTCAGCCCCTCTGGAGATGAGCTGAGGATGAGTCAAGCTGGTCACACTTTCTGTCAGAGTCCCTGTACTCTCTCCGGAGCCTTTGAGCCCCTGACCCACTCCTGCCGATACGTCTGCATGGATGCTGCCCTCGATGGTGAAAGTTTTACCCATAACCCCCTGTGCTAAAGGGAAGGAACGGCCCACACTGCTGCTCTTCTTGTTCCTCAGTCTGAATCTGTAAAAAACATGATAGAATGACTGAGTAAGCATTAACACAACAGATGCAATTTGCTCATAAGAGAATGTCTCTCTTGCTGTGATGGGTGTCTGCATGTAACATTAACTAATTAATATTTTAAATCCTCTGTGGTTAAAATGTTAATTTGCCAAGATGTACAACATAAAATAACAAACTAATCCAGGCAGTAGTAGACAAGTAACTTCATAATTACGTTAAAAATTCTCATACTAACACTGACCTGGAGAAGTCAGGTTTCCAGCAGCACCTTAATACATCTTAATACTTAATACTTTCAGCAGAGAAACTAAAAACTATGACTGAGCTAAGCCACTTTAAAAACCCCTTGATGCCTGAATTTATTCCAATTATGGAACAAAATTTTCACTTGTGTTTTTGCTTTCAAGTAGATAGTACCTTGGTTGCATTTGGAGCAGAAAGGGGTTTGATGCGAATTCACGACAGTTGGCATCAGGGGGTTAAAAGTCTGTATGCCTCTACTTTTTTTTCAACAACTCTCTGTTTCAACCCATTTTGATAACTTTCTGTCTACCTGTGCATGTGTGATTGTCACCCTGTTTGATTGAATCATGTTATAAATGTGTATGTAAATATATGCGTTACACAAAGGCAAATGGGATCATCATCTCAGTGAAATACTGTAAAAATGATTAAGATGTGAAGTTAAGTTACAGATTGGCAATAGGCTTCTAAACGTATATGATTTACTCTCACCTAGATTTTTATCCAATCCAATTTTACTTATAAAGCACTCTAAAACAATCATAGTGGGGAAAAAAGCATTAAGAAACAATAAAATCAAATAAATAAAGCAAGTTAAAATATGAAAACAGAAACAAAATATCAACATTGCAAGAGTGTTAAAAAGCTAAGGAGAACGGTGGGTTTACAAAAAGGTGAGGAGGAGCCCTATCTAATATGCACATACGATACAGAGTGATTCTAGTTTAATTTGATGCTCAGTACCACATTTATTAAGTGCTTTGACTTAAATGTAGTTTGTACTAAACTGAACAAAGTGTTTTGGATAGAGACTATTATTCCTATGTAATTGTGTTTTTTTTCTGCATCAAACCATTAGTCTGGAAGTACTTTGTCGTAATAAGGGACGCTATCTCCATTTGACAGGATTAGCATTTTTCTACCATCCTCTATCTATACTGACAAGTTCTGACAAACACACTTGCTGGTTTCAGTTCTAGGGACTTAGGGATTTTAATACCATGACATTCTTCCTCACGTGCACGTCTTCCAAAATAACCTCTCTTTTGAAGCGAGTTTGCAAATGCACTGTTGTGCCATCCTGTGTTCAGTGCTACTGACACATTAGCCAAACTATCCAAACAGCTTTTGGCCCAAACAGTCAGTGTAAAGCCCCACACCTACAGTCCTGGTGATGTGTAAAGATACTAAAGGTATGACTATGAAACTATCAATATCATATCTGTATTTCCAAATTCCACCTCTCATTTCCCTTCTAGTGTCTGCAGCAGCCCAGAATTCCTCTTCTTCCATTTCTTTCTGTTTTAGCAGATAACAAGTAGTATCCATGTGTACCACTGTCACATTCGAAGGTAATGTCCCCTTAAAGCCCAGAATGGAGAAAACACCGGCTCTGATATGGGCCAGGGTTTCTAACAGCCGCCTTAGATGAGGCTCAGCTTAGAGGTTCTCAGCTGGTTGCAGTCTGCAGCTTCACCACTAGATGCCACTGAAGGTTACACACTGAATCCAGTCTGTCTTGTGGGATTGACTCTGCTGGAACAAGTCTCTAAAAACAGCCACTGGCCCCTGACACCCCTACTCAACTGTCTATCTGATGCCAAGGCTTGGTTAGCCCAGAACGTTTCAAAACTAAATGTGGGAAAGACAGAAGTTATGATGTTTGGGAGTGTCCTCATTGACTTGGGCCCTGTAGAGCCATAAAATTATTTAAGTAGAGTTTTGCATGTTTTGACTTTGTATTAAGGATCATGTTATAGTTTTCCATGTGATGTTTTTCTAATATTAATATAGTGTGATATTTGTAAATAATTGGCCAGTCTGTGTTCTATTGGTTTTGTCCTGATACAAGCTGACCCTGTGCTGTAAAATGCAGCTAAGTGTAGTAAAGTGATGTGAGGTCATCTGTAAAAGCATGTTTGGAAGGGAGAGACTTTCAATTAAGCAGGACAAGGAGCAACAGTATTTCTGTCATTATCGTCATTGTTGTTATTTTACTTAATATTTAAAGTTAATTTGGATATAGAGGCAAAGAAAGCTTTGACTGCCAACTTAATTTGTGGAACTTTTTTATTTTTCTTGGAATAAAGAGACAGATTGCTTTATAATCCGCCTGCCTTTTTTGTCTTCCTTCTTTTGGATTATACTTTGAATGAACAAGTCAGTAAAATTCATGTTCTGCAAGAAGTGGCAAACAAGGTTTTGGGTTTTTTGTTGCCTATACAGAACCCCTCAAAGATTATATGTGTTCCAAAGTCACCAGCCTTGGCATCACCATAGACAACGATTTTAACCTTGACAAACAGATCAATGGTGTTTTAAAATCATCTTTTTCATCTTCATCTTTTATCAAAAGTAAAACTGTTTTCATCTTTTCACCTTTTTGAGAAAGTCATGCACGCTTTTATTTCAAGTTGTTTGGAATACTCCAACGTGGTTTACTCAGGCATTAGCTACAAAGCACTCTCTCGTCTGCAGTTAGTCCAGAATGTCACGGCATGACATTTAACCCTATGATAATGCCAAACGTACTGTATCATATTTGATACAAGAGTTCTGAAGCCCTCTACAGGATCAGTGTGATATTTTTTTTCTTGAAAAACCTGATGTATACAATTAGATACATGTAATACATGGATAATCCACCAGGGGGAGGAATTCATTCACCAGAGGCCTTTCCAGTAACTACAAGATTGTCATTAATGAGGAAGGAGGCGAAGTTGAAAAGGAATTACCAATTTGTTAGACACATCTGTGTTTTTGTTTGTTCAAAATTAATATTTGAGCATTGAGATCTGATGTATCAAATATGATACAAAATTGAAACTCATACAAAAGGTGAGGCAAGGGGTATTGTTTTTGGCTCAATTTGGTTTTTTGGTTGTTAACACTCTAACAGCAAAATAATTGGTTGAATTCATACCAAATTGGGTTTAACTTTTGCCAATGACCCAGAATAGATCTGATTACATTTTGGGAACAGTAGGTCAAAGTTAAAATTTTCATGAGTTTTTACACATCTTTTGTTTTATTTTTTTTTTTACGATTCAAGCACTTTGGAAATGTTCTTGTTGCTTAAATGTGCTATATAAATTAAGTGGATTGGAATGGATTGAACTAGTGGATCTCTTCATTTTCCTTCATCCTACTATCTGCACGGTACTGTTATGAAAGTCCCACTCACTAAAAGAAACAACAACTGTGGAGCTGTTAACTACATGCTGTAAATGGCAAGTTTTGACAAAGCGTTGTGCAAACACTATCCACCAAAACTACATCCAACTGTAACATCATCCATGCACTCAGATAAGCGGGAGTCATATAAAAAACTCCCCAAACAATCCACAGAACTTTTACCCCTATTTCACGATGACAGTTTTAGTATTTTTAATGTGGGCCCACCCCTGTATGAATGTTATCATCCATGCAGACTTTTTTCTACATTCTTTATCTTTATTCTTACTTCTCCAGCTCATCCTGTGTGTGTGCGAATGTGCAGTTGGTTCCTCGGGGGCAGCCTCCCTGCTGACGGAGATCTCTGCACATGCTGGTCTTATACTTGCTGTTGGCCTGAGGCTAAAAGAACAGCACAGACATGAGAGCACAAACCGAAAAGTTATCATTGCATTTAGCGCTGAATATTACACAAGAAGCTGCATTTATTGCTTGTACCACCACTTTAATCTAGTATAAATAATGTATTAGAAAAGTATAGAAAATGTATAAATGCATGGTTAAAATCCTCTCTCAGTACTTTCTGGTTCATTACAATCTTATTGAAAGATTGAAATAAACTACAGTAATGTTCAACACTATTCCAATCTGGAAGTCATCATGTTTATTAGAAATATATATAATAATCAACAGAATAAGAGTAAAGTTCACATCAAAATATTAGTTAATATTTACTGTTTATGATCTTTATCAAATCCAGGGTTATGTCCTTACTTTATTTATGTCCCCATAACAAAGACCATGTGATGTCAGATAATATTGTTGAAAAGTAATAAAAAAAAAAAAAATAAAAAAAAAAAAGCAGAACACTATAAAACTGCCAAGATTGAATTATACATTGGGTTGCGAAACACAACATGAGAACATGAAAGACTTAAGTCAATTTTGATGACAGATAGTCACTAAAATCTTCATACTTACATACACAAACACTATATAATTAATTATGTATGATTATGTATAAGTTAATTCAAAAATGCTTATATTAAACGAAATAAAATGTGCTCTAATGTTGACCCAGAGAAGAGCTGTGGTTTCCCTTCACTCTACTTAACTCACTGTTAGAAACCATTTCCCATCCTCACAGCTGTGTTATGCACTGATCATGACATTCATTTAAGTGCTCTTTGTATCACTTAAATAATTAATGAGCATATAGTTGATGAATTCAGCCACATTGCTAGTGTTAGTGGGCATTATTATAAATGTTTCAATTATCCTTCTTCAATATACTCTACTTAGCCATTGTGCAAATATAATTTCTCTTTTATTACCCACCACCCGCCTTCTTACATGCTGTGCAATCTATTTTAAATGACTGCTTCATTTAATGGCATCCGTGTACCTGTGGAGTGTCATGGCTCTTCTTACTAAAATTCTGTATAAATTCCACCAGTCCATGAACAACCAGCTTCACAGCCAACATCACACTCTCCAGCTCCTCCCATGATGGCGTTGGAGCATCTGCAGAGTCCAATAAGTGGATTACAGCTTTAGTGCAGGGTTGCCGAAAACACATTAAATAGCTGGTACAGTAGATCAGATAGGTGCAAACCAAGGTCTAAGTCAGGGGTGTCGAACTCCAGTCCTCGAGGGCCGGTATCCATGCATGTTTTAGATATCTCCCTCTTCCATCACACCTGAAAGCCATTACATCATTAACAGGCTTCTGCAGAGTAGGATGATGAGCGGATCATCAATTGAACCAGATGTGGTGGAAGAGGGAAATATCTAAAACATGCAGGATACTAACCCTCAAGGACCAGAGTTTGACACCTGTGGTCTAAGTGATGTTCTATTTGACACAATATTTCCAATATAAGGCAATTAAAATGGTGCCTGTGTTAATTTCCCTGTGTAAATGAAAGATCAAATTAAACTGCTTTAACTTACAAAGAAAATTATTTAAATATGTGTTGATTAATATGATATAATAATTTACAGTGTGCCAGAATAAACAAGATCTATTCATTGTCCTGAGACCTCGCAATTCATTTTTGTCCTAGAAAACAAGAGTTTCATTGTTGTCTGTACACACAGTAGAAAAAACACTATTACACTGTTTCCACTCAACTATTTAATGTAGAGAAACTTTTACTGTCCTGGGTCTCATATGTATATGTAAACTAGGGCTGCACAATATATCGCAAAAATATCATTATGGCGAAAACAGTGTGCAATATTCATATCGCAAAGATGTGCGATAACTTATTTTATTTGTATGAACTTTGTTTTCTACAGTGGTTTTCTCTATCGCTCTAACATGCTAGTTTTTCTATCAAAAAACTGAAATAATGCTACCGCTGCTGGTTGAATGCGTTTACATGTTATTAATGTTGAAAAGATGTGAATATTTTCAGAGCACAACTTTGTCCAAGGCCTGAACACTTGTATT
>JAQQZY010000005.1:8686311-8708196 GCA_030068375.1 Ostorhinchus rueppellii
AGATAGATAGATAGATAGATAGATAGATAGATAGATAGATAGACAGATAGATAGATAGATAGATAGATAGATAGATATTCATTCATTCATTCATTCATTCATATGTGTTCTCTGTACCTTGAAGCATGAAGCCCTGTAGAGCAGCTGCACCACGTGGCCTATGCTGGTTTTAGAGGCCTGGGGGAACCGAGCCTCCAGCTTCTGCACAACAAACAACACCAACACCTTCCTGGACAGAGCAGAACCATCCTCCAGAGCAAGTAAAACCAGCTTCAGTGCATCTTCTTGCATAGCTGATGAAGACGGTGGATGAAGGGATGGAGTAAATGAATGAAGAAATGGGAGAAAATGTAGACAGAGAGACATAATCACTACTTGGACATTAAAGCTGACACATGATACCATATGTGTTCATGTCCGTCGTACATCTTCAACCCATGTGTCCTCAGACTTTTACATGAACTCACATTTTTATCATGATGAGAAACATTTTCTCAGTCAGAATCTGCCCTATGAGTAATCATCACAGGACACAGGGTATCGGCACCAGTAGACAGATCAATGAGGCTCTTCAGACAAATCAGAAAATGCAAAAAGCAACTTCTGGTGTCCAGTCATGTGAAGGCCTACCAGCTCCTTTCATTCCACATCCAGAACAGCTAAAATGCAGCTTCATCACCCAGAGCAGTTTGATCATTTATTTGCAAATCATCACCTTTATACGATGACAGAGGAAAAAGTGAAAAGTGAGGTCATGGTAGAGAGTGTGGTAGAAAAGCTGCAGCTCCTTGGATCACCACTGGAAACCAAGGTTATAATAGTTTGGAATTTTTCATTATAGTTTCAGTTTATTTGTTGTTTTTTTTCTCTAATTCACTTAGTTTTGATTCATTTTTAGAGCAGTTTGCTAGTTTTTTATAGTTCTAGTTTTTTTCTAAATGCTTAGTTTTAGGGGTTTTTTCCATGTATTTTATCTTCCTTCCATCATATTCAAAGAACTCCCACACAGGACTCTGCTGCTTTCTCCCAACCTTAGTGTCCATGTTGCCAGGTAGAGTGGGGACGAGAAGCCGACAAGTGATGAGAAGTGACAAACCGTGAAGTGCCGTATGCTGCCGCTAGCTAAAGTTGGTCAAGCGAAATAAATCGATGTCATATCAATCCGACATTGACAAAAATGAAAACAAAGGGAATTTTATCCATAATTTTTATTTGTTTTGTTTAGTTTTGTAAGCACACAATACAGTTACTTACTAGTTCACTTAGTTATTGTTTTTTTCTTTTATTTATAGTTTTTTATTAATTTCAGTTAACAAAAAGGGTTCTTTAATTTTTTTTTTTTCGTTAATGATAATAACTTTGCTGGGGCTGGCTCCAAAAGTCAGTCAATCCTCATAGACTCCCATGTTAAACGCCTTTACAGCAGAAATAAACATGTCACTTTTGTAGCTTATATAGTCTATTAACTAACCTGCTACTGACTCAGGTACCAATAAGTTCATGACTTTGACATTACCATTATCCATAGAGGGATTCTACTGGAGGAAAACTTCAAAGATAGGCCACAAAATAAACAGATAAGACCAGAATGAGTTGTGGGAAATTATTGACATAAAAAAACTAGTGAAATTCAAGTCTATTTGAGTGAGACCTTTGTGGACTCAACCCCAGTGGATAGCAGTGGTATTGCAACTTTAAAATACTTCTGAGTTGGCTTCAGTTGGGAGCCCGGGTCCTTGCCCCTTACTAGATATAAACATATTGTCCCATAGAGCATAACAGGACATTCTAAAAGCATTTAAGTTTATGTACCAAAGTGCTCAGCTCCAAGCTAAACATCTACACACACTCACACCTAAAAACATTTAGTTCTATGTCTTGAGTGGTGCTAGTTTCAAATCAGGTAATTCTATGTCCAAGGACCCAATCAGGGGCCAAACCTTGATCATGTGACATTCACTCAAAGTCGGTGTTTTCACTAATTTCTGCTTTTGTTCCTTGTTCTTTTCCAACTCCATCTACTTGTTAAAAAAAAAAAAAAAAAATCTAAATAGCAAAAGCCATGCTGTTTAGCTTCTAGATCATTATTTATATACAGTCTATGATAATAACTACATATAATCATAGTTAGAAATTCCAATTACTGCTGTTAATAGAATAAGAAATGGCAACAGTAACACAGAATGGTGTGGCAAAAGTTACAATCATCGCTCTGGAAAAAAGGAAGATGAGTGGTCCAAGCCCTCGAACAAAGCCACACTGAATAAAGAACAGAAGAGTGTTGTGAAAGACTGGTAAACAAGACAAGAACTAAATACTTGGATTGAAAATCAGTTTTTCGACTAAATCTTGAATGAATAATGGATCAACAATGTAAAGCGCTTTGGGTGACTTGAAAAGCGCTATAAAAATCTAATCCATATTATTATTATTATTATTATTATTATTATTATTATTATTAAGATTACAAACAGGCTTTGTGTTTTTCTTTTTGCATTTATACTTAGAAAGACTCAAATGATTCACTATGTAACTCTGCATGTACTCACATGAAGTTTGTCTTGTGCTAGATGTCTGTTGACACTAGAATTTGTACATAAAATCTCTACACAGAAATCGGTATATTGTGCCTCTTCCC
Source organism: Ostorhinchus rueppellii (assembly GCA_030068375.1). Lineage (NCBI taxonomy): Eukaryota > Metazoa > Chordata > Actinopteri > Kurtiformes > Apogonidae > Ostorhinchus > Ostorhinchus rueppellii. Next base: position 8,688,950 of record JAQQZY010000005.1, read on the forward strand.
ATGGATATTGGAGTTAACTATTGTCATCAGTATGTCCAGTATAAAACAGTTTTCAACACAAACGTCACATGAGCACACAACCAGGGGAAAACCTTCGATTGCCCATACTGTATGCAACATTTTGTAATGACAGAATTGTAACGATACGATGATAAAGGCTGGAAAAGGTTTAGGCCTAATATTTTCACATTTCATACTTTAATCATGCTCATGTGACTGAGTCTTTAACCATGACAGTTCTATTAGATCACCGAGTAATGCTGACTCACCAGGTCCCAGAAACTGGCATCCCCGCGCCCTCACTGCTGCCCACAGGTTGGCGGAGAGCTGCTGAGGGTTCTGGTGCTGCAGGATGAGCTCCGTTACGGTCCGTTCTCCCAGGGACCGGCCCGCCCTCACCGCCCGTACACGGCCCTCCTCCTCCACCAGCTGACAGTTCACCAAAGTCACCAGCTTCCTCTGCATGGGACGACTGAGCACACTAGGACTCAGGTTCACCACACCTGTAGTCGATCAGTATGTGGGTTTTATTTTTATTGTTTAATTCAAGTACATTCATGTGGAACAGAACTTCATGCGTGGATTTGTTACATCTGCTCTTTAATTTTTAATAACAATGTCATGAGTGGATTTACATGTTATGCTTCTCCTACAAAAAAAAAAAACCTGAAGGACAAGGGCAGTGTTTATGGAAACTAGTAAAAATAACACTGCACATATCACACAGAAGCTGGAACAAATGTAGCAGTGGTTATTTTCTAAAAGGTGGTAGTGGGTCAAACCCCTCACCACCTATCGGTTCTATCGAAATGACAAATCTGGAGCAAAACCAAAGATAAAGAGGGACTCCCTGTGGATTCATAATAGAATACACAAGGATTGAACTGAAGATGCCAACACCAACTTCCTCACAGGTTATCCATGCACACAATGCCCCACCACACTGTATACAATTGAATATCTGAGTCTTTGCTTCTTACATAATCAGACATGACAAAGTGTGACTCGTCCACATGATGCAATTGGCCAAACAACACGTAGTAAAAAGAAGACAAACATTGCCACAGAAAATTGGCTGAACAAAGAAGAATTTCAATGAGAGTGATTTTTCCCATTCAGTTACGCACAGAGCTGAATTTTCCTTCAGTACCATAAAAGTACAGGAGCTTGACAAGCGTCATAAGAGGTGTGAGAAATATGCGTGCCAAGGTCCAGGCAGCTTGTAACTGTGTCCCTGCATATGTAACACCAGAAAAAAAACTACCTTTTACACATGTCCGCCAATGAAACTGACATTCATGTTTAAAATATATAGAAATGCAGTGATGGAAAACGAGTTCAGATCCTTTTCGTAAGTAAAAGTACTAATAACACTATGAAAATACTCCACTACAAGTAAATATTATATAAATATGATCAACAATAATTCTTCTGCATGCAAAACAACCCCTGTGTGTTACTATTACATATGATGCTAATGACATTCATTTTCTCTTCTGTTAATCTAATTATACTTTTCTTTTTTCTTTTGTTCAGACAAGGTATAGTTGGTAGATGTTACCTGCTTGACAGTTTCAACTCTCTTGGAAGACGCTTCTGGCGAAGACTGGAGTCACAGTCGAAACTGTCAAGCAGGTAACATCTAAAAACTATACCTTGTCTGAACAAAAGAAAAAAGAAAAGCATAATTATGTGACATATGATGTTTTTGGATTGATTCATTCATTTTACTGCTTTACAGTTCAGGTGATCTCATTTGAGCTACTTTACAAACTGTTGGTAGTTTAATCTACATCAATACAACATGTTCTATAGATCAGTGTGTTTGAAGCATTGTTATCCCATGAGAAACATGTATTTCTAGAGTCACATTTTTGAAGAGTTCAAAGCATTTTTCAGTGAATCCAAGGGGGTCTTAATGAGTATAATTAGTTTAAAAAGGAGATTTTCTCAGTAAATCAGTACCTCATCCATCAGTTTATTACAAATGTTTAAAATCCGTACATATATAGAAAGAAGGGGAAGAAAACTTGGAATATACCAACTAACTAAAGCTGTCAGACCAAGGCAGTGGAGTAAAAAGTACAATATTTGCTTCTGAGATGTTGTGGAACAGAAATATAAAGATGCATAAAATAGACATATCCAAGTGAAATAAACATGCCTAAAATGTGTACTAATATGCAATAAAACGTGTAAAGGCAAACATTGCCTGCACATACAGCCAGGTTACCTTTAGCTCCAGTGATAGGTTTTAGGTAGAGGGCCAGCTCTTCCACACACACCCTGCAGACCTCGTAGTGCTCGATCTCTGCAGTACCGCTTAGACTTACAGGCTGCACATCCGGCACCTGAGACACATGTAACAATCACACAGATAATGATTTTTTATTTTTTTTTTTTAAAGAAATGCACCTTTGTTTGATCTGCTTCACCGACACTAAAATATCAATGACTCTGTTCCTCCTGACTCACCTGAGCTCCCACCAGCTGCAGCAGGGCACAGTTGACCGGCAGCAGGTCGATATCAGTGCTGATGGGCGTCTGATCAAACGGGCAGGCCTTGCGGTGCAGTTTATGTAAACAGGTCTTACACACCGTATGGGAGCAGCCCAGGCTGATGGGCTGGTGGCCACTGCTGTCGAACTCATTGTAGCAGATGGGACAGGACAGGAACTCTGTCCACTGGGCCGCCTGCACGGGCATCCTGCCACCACACCACCGAGAGAGGCCACACGGAGCTCAGGGTGTATGCATGTCACCGACGTCTGACAACCAGCCAGTGCCAACCGAGACTGTGAGGAGGGGGACACACAAATGGAATTCTAGTGGCAGATTTTATATAGCACATGTAATGATGGTGCAACGACCGGAAATACTTTCATTATTCATTAATGTGTTGACTGTTTGGCTCTTCTAAATAATGAATTATTTATCCAAGGAAAATATCGTCCAAGTTGGAGTCTAGTCTGGAGCAAAAATCTAAATACACCATTTCAGCCCTAACTGGCTAAATAAACTAATTTAGAAAAATTAACTATATTTTTGCTATGCCTTTTGATCTATGTAAGGCTGGGCAATGTTGCTGAAAAAGTCATCTTGAATTTTCATATTGATATTCATCATAATAAGCACCAAGTCATTCTTTATTTCCAGTTTAAACACTGAACACTTTTTGGAAGCCAGGGAAAACCAAACTGAAGATACGAGGTGTTTATTTGTGGTTTTAAACTTTTCTGTTTGGTAAAAATATGACAAACTATGGCAAATTTTACAAATGTAGATATAGAACAGGGGTGTCAAACTTATTTTAGTTCAGGGGCCACATTCACCCAAATTTGATCTGAAGTGGGCCGGACCAGTGAAAATAATAACATAATAATATAGAAATAATGTCCACTCCAAACTTTTCTGTTTTAGAGTGAAAAAAGTAAATTTACGTTATGAAAATGTTTAGATCTACAAACCATACTTTAAAACAATGTGAATAATATGGACAAACCGAAAAAATAAGTGTATTTTTAACAAAATTCTGCTTCAGTTTATCATTTACACATGTACATTTTGACTTACAGATCACAGTGGATCTACAAATACACAAAACATTCAATAACAGATAATATTTTTAAAATTCCACTTCTCTTAAGATATTTCAGGTTGTTCACATCTCTTCAGATTATTCACGTTTTGCAAAATTATACTTTGTTTTGGTGTGAATACACGACAATGTTCACAGAGTTGTGAGTATTTATTGGATATTATGGTCATATTTCACTGATTTGACACACTTGAAATTGAATTGGTCTGTATATGGCCCCTGATTGTTAATGTCTTAGTTTAATTTTTGTATTTCACAAAGTCATCTCAAGGGCCGGACTGGACCCTTTGGCGGGCTGGATTTGGCCCCCGGGAAGCATGTTTGACACCCCTGATACACTGTAGAACAATTAAAGCATCAAGTGTTTTGTTTTTTTTAATGATGGAAACAAAATGAATACTGGAAGCAAAAAAGTGCATGCCATATTAACAACTACTGTGACATAAAAAATATATTGCAATACAATGTGCTATTGCATTATGATAATCATCATTATTATTTTATTACCCAGCCCTAGTTTGACCTATTAGACCCAATGAGATCCTGTTCTTTACATGTAGATAGTCCAAATGAATTCCAATACTGCATGTTATTTTATTAATAGTGACACAGTATCTATCACACAGATGAAACAGCAGAGTTAATATAATCACTCTTAGAGTTCTATCAAAGGCAATAGGTATCAAACTGAAGCATGTATCCAGCTTGGAGCATTTCTTTCCACAAAGTCATAAATTTGTTTAATTCATCACAGGCAATAAAAATTCTCTCCCTTGCTCTTAAAAGAAGCACTTTCCAAATTCACTTTGCATTAAAAAGAAGCCCATAAAGACATCCCTTTACACAAATTAGAGTCCACAGCTACATATCATTCATCTCATTACAAACATGGAAACACTTTCAGTACAGACTTTATTTAAATGTCAGAATGGATTAAAATATATTCAGTAACGTCTTCAAATTGTCGACTCACAGTAAAATCACACGCTGTTATGATGAAGTCTCATAAATCAGAAAAACTCTGTGATTTCCACTTTGACATGCTGCAGAAAACGGCTTTAATATTGAAGCAAAATCAACTTATATCACTACACTTATAAAATAACAACAAAATCTGGTATTCATTTGGAAAGGTTAGACCACAAGTAATTTGTTTCCTAAACTCAGAAAAAAAGCACTGATCCATCTGCAGTTATAGAAGCACAAATGAAAGCTCCAATATATATTTGAGAGTAAGAGCAGTCATGCAGAATCATTTCCCACGTTGCTCTGTAAGACAAACCTCATCTTGTCTTAGGAAGTCTGAGCTCATGTTGAATCATAAAACACTGCAGGAGCAAAGCAACAGACAGACAACTACTAAACACAGATAGTGTCTGCTAGTTTAGACAGATAAAACTGAAGAACACAAGCCTCCTGTTTCAGAGAAAGTTTGTTGGACATCATCTGCTGTTTATATCAAATGTATCCTCGTTCCCATTTCTGTCTGAGTACATTTTGCACTGTTGAGCTGCACAATAGTGATAGCATAATGAGTTATTCTCCCACACAGCATAAAAATACAGGCTATTTTTCTGAATCCTGTTTTATTTCATAGTCTTTTCTTGATACATAATTATAAATATACATATTTAATTTTAGTCTGATCCCTGGCTCTGTTATGCAACATGTTTTAGAGCCAGCAGACGGTGTGCACCTGTTGCTTTCAGAGTCTGTTACATCTTGTCTTGTCACCAAATTTACAGCTGTTTACCTTTTAGAGCAGGTGCCATAAAAAGCTATAAAAATTATACTCAAAGTGGTTCAGAAGTCCACTTGAGCTTAGACGCAGATACACAAGAAATCATTGAAGAAATGCATTCCTTACAGGCCTAAAATGTCCTCCCAAATCTGGGCAAATACTAAAATGTGGCCAGACAACTATACAAGGACATGCGCACACAGCACAAGAGAGAGTAAAGGAGATTATAGGAGACAAAGCACGTCCGTTAACCCACAGGTTCTGTTTGGAGCAAAGTTTGAGTGATTTGCAAACGTATGCCAGGATAGGAAAAAACACTGCATGATGCGGAAAGGAAGGCTGACAATATACAAAACTTATAAAACAGCAGAAATGAAAAGTGAAACAAATAGGAGGATATCATTACGCACGGCCCATACTCGTCTTCAATAAAAAAGAAAAAAAAAATCATATCCTAATGATAAACGCATGCGAAAGTCTGCATTTCCAAAACTATACAACCACTTTCCAGTTCATATAATTTTACACACCTTCCAAAACACACGGAGCGCGTTGCCTCCTCAAACGCGTGGACAGGTCCGCTCTGCCCTCGCGCGTCATATTTCCTTCCGCGAGGAGCCCAAATATAACATCCATTACGATGACTGTAACCCACAAACTGCTGAACCGCCGTCTGAGCGGGAATAAGGTGGCGCTGATGTGATGAAACGGATTTAGGAGGAAGTTTGGAGACGAGGAAGGTTTGGAGTTTTATCTCGGCGCGTCAGCCTGGATAAAACACTCGGGCTCGGTGTGCTCGCAGATTAGGGAGTGGTGCAGACTCTGGGGGCAACTGTTAACCGGGATTCAGTAGCTGTAGTCACGTTGACAGCCACCTGTTCCTGCTCAGAGCACTGAGAGCAACTGCTACATCCTGTTTTTTTACAGAGTCCCAGGCAGAGAAGCAGAAGCCTGGCCTTGTGCGCATGGTTCACCCCTGTCTGTTTCATCTGCACACACGAGTGTTTCTGCAAAAATGGCTATGTCAAATCGCACTGCAACGCCACTGCTGTGATCAGATGCACAAGTATTTCACATGACATGAGTACAAAATAAAATCATCGAGACATACCTCAAATGAATGGACCACTATTCATGCATGCATGCTGACATGCCACATGCACACACAGAAAGCCCCCACACAAATGAATAAGTCAAATCTTGTGACAAGGAGAAGTGGGCGTGTTGGATTATTACAACAGAACACAATTTCCTCATCAGGCTCCTCTCTTGTGCTGCTTATATTCAAAATAAGGAAATCAGCCTGTGAGAACAGCTTTTCTGCTTCAGGTTTGATTATGCCCACATTTCAACAGCAGCGCTCTATCTGAACTTTAGGAAATCATCCAAATATTCCATTTGAAAGTACACAACACATGGTGCATATCCCTGAAAGTGGTGGAATGCTGTGAAAATCTTCACAGTGTTTTGCTGTAGCGGTCTGCTGAGCCACCCACTCCACCGAGTGGAGGATGAGAAGTACATTGTGTCTTTACAGCCAACAGTTGGCGAGCTATCATCTGGCTCAGGACAGTGAGTCCTGACTTGGCCCCCTCCTCGTGGGGGAGGGCATCTGGAGTTTCCTTTGGCATGTCTCAGAGAGAGAGAGACAGAGCGAGATTGTATGTGTGCTTTAAGATCTTTGAGGAAAGACATTTATCTATTTATTTATTTTTTACCATTGAAAGAGATGAGTCTCGTTGCTTTTTAAGGGTCTTTGTAAAGTTTCGACTTAGGTTTTAGGCTAATGACTGGGTTAAAGTTAGACTGGTCACATGACACATGAGATTGTTCAGATGAGACGTGAGAATCTTCTCATATTACCAGAACCTCTCAATGTGTTTGTGTAGTACTTGTCATAGAGAAAAGCCTCACAAATTGTTCTAATTTAGGTGGAAAGAAATTATGCGCTCATGTCACCAGAACTGTAATGTCTGTGAAAATGTTTTAGAGGATCTTCCTTATATGGCTATTGTGCACATTCTGGCTCAGTTGTCAGTCTTCAGTACAAAGCTTGTTGGACTGAGTTTTTGCCATTAGTCACTTTTCCATAAAAACTGGAACTCTGAAACCCACATCAAAGCGGAAAGCAAGAAAGGAAGGAAGAGTTGTCCAATGGGAGGATTAAACCAGAAACACACGTACTGAATCACACTAAAAATGTAGGAATAGGATATGGACTGGCAATATGCACGTTAAGATAAACAAATGTGGTTATCACTGGATGAAAACACCTAATTTGTACTTTTGTTTCTTTGTCTCTGTCATTCCTTGCAGGCATGAGTTTCGCATCGTGCTGTGCCATGACATTTTGTCTGTGACTGTGTCACTCCAGTCTGAGTATTTCTGTAGACCCAGAGGAGTCAGCTGTCACACTTACCTCTACTGTACCCCTGAATCTGTAGGGAGAGGCATTAAGAACAGAGACACTAAACGATTATTTAAAAGGAGGCGACTAATTAGTCTGAGTTAAAGCTGCAGACTTTGATAGTTTTTGACATCTTTGTGCAGAAATTCCATTCAATCCTTCCACCTTCTGTGGAAATCGACCCTGTAACCCAGACTTCAGCTTGTATCTATTGATCGTTGTTAAGATTTCTTCAGATGCAGCCGTACTCGCAGAGGTCTGATCATCTATGTTTGTATTTAGTCAGATAGCTCTGGATGCCATAAGATGAAGACATTCAACCTGTTTGTTGGCCTTCATGTGGCCTTGTGGTGTAAGACACCTCTCATATGACCACACTGTCTCCAGATCAGCTTTGACAAATACACACCCATATATATATCTCTCATTGCCAAAAAGAGGAAAGTATACCCATTCAATCAAAGCAAAATAAAGTCACTAAAGTTTTCAGGTCCACAATAATAATAAAAAATGGATTGTGAGGGAGGCTTTTTAATAAGCTGTGATTCTTCCATCAGAAAAATAAGCTACGTTCCATGCACTGTCATTCCAAATATTGTACACTATTCAAAACTCTATGCATACTGTAGGCACAAACATTCTCATCCCCAATCATGAAAAATAACTAGTATTATTAAATCGGCTGCTTCATTTTCTCTCCATCCTCACACTTCTGCTACCACAGCCCTTATTCCATCACTTACAGGGGCACTAAAGACTCACATTCATTCCCTGGAGAAAGAACACTAACTATATTAACAGCTTGAGGTTAACCCTGACCTTAAGTCTGTCCTTAACCCACATCCTCAACCTACAAGATTACCATTAACATTAAATGGTTCAGCATTTTAGCATCCACAAACTTGTTGGACTGTGAACATACTCCCCGTGTTGAGACCCCTCAAATATAGACTAACACTGCACCCATCCACCCACAGACATGTACAGAGACAGTGCACAGCAAGGAGTGTTCTAATTCTGGGGTCACAGTGACGGTGAAAAGCAGTAGGACGATGCTCATATTACTTCACATTCTTATGTTTAGGTTGATGCTGTGTGTTATACGCAGAGCCGGCCCAAGCCTCCATTGAGCCCAAAGCAAAATTGGATTTTGGGGCCCTCTATTTCCTTTTTTCATTTTATTTGTGTTTTTTTCTCCTCCTCTTGCTTTTTTCAGCCCCAGAAGGGTACATTCTTTTTTGTGACATTGTTTTGATTGGAAGTACTCATAAGTTGGATGCATAGTGCGCACTACACAGCAGGAGGCACACATTATGGTGCAGCGGCGTTTTCACATTTAAACAGAGGCAATAAGAATCATGAGGCCTACATCAACAACACCACATAAAAGTGTGTTTTTGTACAATAGTATAATTTTAATCATACATAAATCACACTCATGCATGCATGCAAAAGTTCTTAATTGCTCTTGGGGGCCCCATACTGGCTGCCAGGCCCTAAGCAGGCGTTTAGTTCGCTTATGCCTTGGGCCGGCTCTGGTTATATGTGTGGATGAACTTTAATTATATGCTATGGAAGAGCATAGTCACATTAATGAGGCTCAATTCATTCAAGACTTAAATCTGTATATTCAAGGGTTAAGACTTTTTAAAGTTAGATTAAGAGAGATTAGGTGTGAAGATAAGTTAAGTTTATAGAATTATTCTTGCGAGTTTATTTCTTCATTTTCAATAATGTGTAGGTGCACAATGTGTGATGTTTGCCCAGAAAGGCAGAAGTGAGCCTAAGAAAGAGTGGAATATTACAGGTCCTTAACTGTATAAGTGGACAAGGCTTCAAAGGCAATGTTATTATGTTATTTTTGGATTTAAAAAAAAATTAGAATATAGGCTTCTCTATATTCTCTATAATTATGTAATATGAGTCAAAACATTACATTACCCTAATAGAAAATGAAGGTCTGGATTTATTTGGAGTTTTACCCCCAAACTAAGGGTGGGGGAATTAATGCAAGTCACTGCAAACTCCCCCTGAGCTGCATGAAAGTCACTGAATATACTATTTTTTTCCATCAGATACAAAGATTTACAAAACCACAACAATCAACTCCTCACCTACAACACATCAGCACAGAGTGAGTAACACTGATAAATAGTCAGTAAATACAGGCTGCGTTGAAATTTACATTCACTACATTTTACTTTCACAAATGTGCAGATAACCTTTTCAGATCCTCCCCAAATGTGCCTTTCCTGTCCCCATCTTCTGGTTTTGACCCTCTCACAACCCTAACTATACCCAAAATTTAAATATTAACTTCTTCAGTACAGACGCGTGTAATATAGTGCACTCAGAACAACACTGAAACTTTCCACCCACCACACTGCTGAAAAAAAAGAAGCTGTAATTGGTTTTTAAGTCAGACTAAACATTCCAACAAAGTGAATCCTTTAAACCACAAACCACAGTAGCAAGTAAATGATGAAGAGAAAGTTAAGGTTTAACACTTTAAATTGATGATGGTTGCTTTTCTGTGCAGACTCTGAACCACCCTATACAACACACTGAATAGCACAGATAGCACACCACTAATGCATCTAGCCATAAAAAACACAAAAATTCCCAGTGACTACACATTTTCCAGTACAAAACATAGTCTGGATTGGAAATACTATGTTATAATTTATGCAAAACTTGTATTCCATGTGATATTTTTGAAAATATCTCATTAAAAATGTATAAAAGGAGTACTACTGTTGTTTAAACCATGTGTGCTCACTGTGTTTTTGAGTGTACAGTGTGGCTATATGGGTCTATGATTATTAATTCATTATGGCTGTCATCACAGTGTGGGGGGTGGTGTCTGGACAGGAGGCAGGGCAACCATACAGACTGATATATAGGTTTTTTTTTTAATATTATTTCTGCTTGATGTGTCTGCAGAAACAAGAGCAGTCAAGAGTTATGTAATCTGGGAGCCATCACTTTGTTGCAGCCTTGGGTAATATTTTGAGAATTTCTGGCAGTTACAACTGTGCAGGTTACAAAGTGACCTGCAGGAGACATGCACCTGCACACTTGAACTTTATGGTCACATTTCTGCATTTCAGTCTGAATGCATGAGTGAATAAAATGCAACACTTGCCCATGAAAACTCGTTAGGAAGTCAGACTGAAAACAAAAGTTATGCACTTATATACATTTCACATTTATACAGAACACTGTGACTAAGCTTTTAAGGCCCTAAAGATAGTCACCAACCAGGCACCGTCATTATAGCAGCATATACACAAATTCCTCTAGCTTTATGGTCTAAAACCCTGAATCATTTCTAGAAAACCTGCATGTACGTCGAGGTACCGCTCATTAGAAGCTGAGCCTTGGTTTCAGGAACAAACTGCTTCCTTTTTTATCTCCCAGCACCAGTTGCAAAAATGAATAATGATGTGCTGGTAGTCGAGTACTACAAGGATAAGATTTCTTACATCGGGAGCTGTTAAACGCACTCTATTAAACCCGGGGAAACAAAACAAGTGCAAAGGCTTCATATAAACAAGCTTACTAAATTAAACATTACACAAAACCTCTATGTGTGAAGCAAGTGAAAGTAGCGCTCACCTCTGGAAAAGTCACTTACCTTACGCACTAGAGCACCAGAATAAACATATTCATGGGCATCCACACGAGCGCATCAAAATAACAAACAAAAAATCGTCATCAGTTGCAAGACAACCGCAGCAACCAGTCCATGGACAAAATCACAGATGCGAAAGCGAGATGGCACTGCATTTCAGAGCACAAGACACTGCTCCTTTGGTCCGATTTCGATGGTGTGTCCCCCTTTCCGACGGTACGTGACAGCCTCGTCCGCTCAGGTACAGTGAGCCACACACCCTCAGTTTGACAAACCAGGGCTGAGGGGAGATGGTGGTATCGCTCCGCCGGTGATGGAGCCTGAACTGCGCCTCAGACTGAACCTGCGGCTGCACAGGGGCAGAGCCGCTGCACCGCTACGCATCCTGCACAGTCTGCAGAGCGGAAATATTCACCCTCCGATCGGTGAAAAAATGCTCAACACCGACTGTCACCGGAGCGGAGAGGGGCACTATTTTAATGTGTTGAGCAAGGATAAAAAAGATGTAAAGGGGCAAGCCGGAACAAGCCGCTTTTCGAGGCGTGGGCTGCCTGGTTTTAAAGGAACAGACCGAGAGGCAGAGGATGCGCTTCGACTTCGACAAGTGCGCCTGTCAAGAGGAAGTTCACACACATAAACACGCACAGTTCCCGCTCACTTGACTGCAGCCCTGCCTTTACAGAAGTGCACTCGCGGAAGAAAAAGGGTGCGAAAAAATTCCCTCCCACTTTTATTACCGCAGATTTATGTATTTATCTTTTTACAGCCTCTTTGTTTGCAGCCAGTTCGTTTAACTACAAGTATGTGAAAATCCTTTAAATATTTTTGGTACAGTATGTCTTAAATGCCCAAATATGTAAATAATCCAATCCAAGTGCCTTCTTTTTTTTAATAATGATTACTTGATACTTTTGTAATTTTAGTGGTTCTTAAAATAGTATGTTAATCCTCATGGTATCTTATTGCATAGTTTCATTTTGAGCATGACAGTGGATTAATCTGTCATTTTAATGTGTCTCACAGTCTTATCAGGTCTCTGCTCTCACATGTCAGACTGGTTGTGTACTGTAGTTATGATGACTAACTTTTTGTGCTTTCAGACAAAAGGTTGAAATATAATTCCAGCTCATAGTGTGATTCATGTTTAAGGTAGATTTGACTAAATACTGCAGACATGGATCTTCTTATTTCATTGTTATACTTTGACCTCAGCTGCATTCTGATTTTGAACAACACCTAATTTCCTGTTAGAAACAAGTCATTAGTTTCTGAAAATTTCAGCTTGCACTTTTTTCCTTTAGTACTGGTTTATTCAATATGGCAGCTTCATTTCCTCTCATAAATAAGATTAATTGTATCATTCACTTAACCTGAACCTTGTTTGCCAGTTTAATATGTGTGAGTCACTGTCTTGACGCACTACAATTATTATGTTGCACTAAAAGCACAAATTAACATTTGACATCCCATGTTTTATGTGGGTCATAATACTTCTTATGTCCTTCCACAGCATTAAAGACAGCTTGTGTATTTTTACTGTCACTTCAGAGTATGGCTAAAACTGTTACAACAATATTACATTTGTCCCTGAAAAAGTAGTGTCATAACAGTCCTTATGTGGTGTTTACTCCCTGTTGTCCATTGCTACACAGGAGCTCCTTCAGTTAATAAAACGTGACAATGACCAGTATTTGATTGATCTTACAAAGCCAGGAAATGGACCAGAGTACATTTCTAAGACACAGTTGTGCTCATTCCAACAAACAGCAGCAGTTTTTGAGAATCTAGGACAAATGGCTGTGGTTACACCAGAGGAACCCAAATAAATCAAAATATGCAACAATTAGTTGTTTATCCCTCACTCATGCATTGTTTTGTCTATGTCACATGGTCACATGTGGAGGCTGTCCCTCCTCCCTATGTAAATGTAGCTGCAGGTTGTAGTGCATCAACATAATGAGGAAATAATCGGTGGAACATTTTGACAGCTGTAAGCAGTCACTTCAAAGAGCTAATGCAAGCTCATTTGGTGCCCTTAAAATGCTTAGCTTTATTTATTTATTTATTTATTTGGTAAATGACAGTCTTAAACGTCATGTATTAGTCAGGGATGTATTTGAGTTTACTTGCACAAAAGAAAATCAAACCAAACAATTTGTCATTCCAAGCTTTAAGATGCACTATTTAAAAGATCAAATATGGGTTCATTCATGTTTTTGGCTCTTTGTTTATGATCTGAAGATACTCACTAGTCAAGATGAATTTTTCAAACATTTTGCATTGCTAAAAGCGGTGCCTACTCCACTTATTCACAGCCTGAATCCCCCCCAGGCCTTTGAGCAGCCTCACTGGAATACCTGGGGACTTGAGACCTGCTCTGTAGTGATCGCCAGGAAGTAAGAAATCGCTGCTCTTTTGCCTTCGAGCTCTGGTCTTGCAGATCATCTTCAACAGCCTTTCGGTCTGTGGTTATGGATGTATGAAATTCAGCTTTCTTCTCCAGCTTCAGTGTGTGGTGTACTATGCTTCCCTCTATCTACCAACACATGTATGTGTTCCTATTTCTAGTCCTTCTGCTCATGATGGTTTTTTTTTTTCACCTTCTATTTATCAATTATCTCATTTTTTCACCATCCTTGTATTTCTTACCTCCCAGTTATTCATAATAGAATTGTACCGAATGACACATTATTGTGACTGACCATGTTCATGTGCATGTGTGCTAGTAAATTTGACCTACTTCAGAAAACTGAACATTAGATGTATAAAATGTCATTCTGAGGTGTTTTGAAATCACCTAGGTAAACCACAAATTCATATTTTGTGCATTTTATGTTGCTTTAGATGAATATCTTTCATGATACCACCTATTCACAAATAAGACCATGGTTTAAATATAACCTGCTCACAACACTGTGCAGATTGTAGGAATATCTTTTACTTTAGCTTTACTACATACTTTTGTCTTTCTTTGTCACACCCACACATATTTGTGTTATTTCCTACACACCCACACTAAGGGTTCATTATTTGACTGCATACAAGCATACAAACTGGCCAGGCAGCGACAGCCTCAGATGCCCTGAGGATGGTAACAACTCGTGTTCCATTAACTGAAGTGAGTGACAATGGCATTTCTAGGCTGAAAGGATAAAAGATTGAGGAAAGGAGAGATGTGAAGGAAAGGAATGGAGTGAGTGAGTGAGCATGAAAACCCTCTCAGCCATGCAGGAGTAGCCACTCACTTATAAGATAATGCTCAGTGAGCTGCACAATCTCAGTTGGGTCAAACGGTGAAAGAATCATCGTCTGTGTCTGTGTGTCTGGCTCATTTTACAGTAATTTAAAAATGAAGTAAACAAACAAAAAGTCAGTTGTAAATGCTTTTTTATTTTCTTTGTCAGGTCTGCTCTACATTTGCTGCAGTAATTACAGGTAAATTCAACCAACACTATGTTTTTGATACTTTATTGTTTGTACTCTGCAGATGGTAGAACTCTAATTTCCATCAGCCAGATGTAACAGTGAAAATGCAGCAGTGTTTCTCAATCTGTATGACAGGAGACACTGTGTAGCTGTAATAAACTCATCTGGGCTTTGAGATTTGTTAAATCAGAGTCGCATCAGTGAATGCTATCACAATTTGACTTAAAGTAATACATTTCTGCACTTCCTGTCTGTCAAGCTGTAAAAATTAGAGAAAGAACCATGATGATTTTTTTACTGACTAACATTTATGCTAAAACTGCTTCGTCAGCTTCAGTCTGCAGTTTCCTCAAGCACATTTTCCAGAGTACTCTTACCATGAATGTCCTTCAGGTGGCGCCTGAGGCCTGGTTTATGTGCAAAGTGTACAGCACAGTAGTTACATTTATGTGGTTTGTCCCCTGTGTGCAGATTGAGGTGATCTTGCAGCGTTGCCTTCTGGGAAAATGTCTTATGGCACAGTGGACATCTGAAAGGCTTGACACCGGTGTGGACACGTATATGTCGTGTCAGGTTACTTCTCTGGGAGAAACTTTTCCCACAAACTAAACACAGGTACTGCTTGTGCTCCTTCAGGTGTCCAACATAGTTCTCTAGATGCTGGAAGACTCTGTCACACCGTCTACACAGGTATGGCCTCTGGACCAAAGGGTTGTCTGCTTCCACTGGAGCTGCATGTCCATCATCATGACTCTTCAACAGATGTGATCTAGAGAAACTAAGGGAATCGTCTGACTCTGACAGAGGTGTTGCCATCATTTGTTGCTCTTCTCTTCCTTGTTCTTCTTCATCCTTATCTTGATCCTGTGAACTGTCCACCAGCCCATCGGCAGATGCAGGACTTTCTCTGGTTGTAGAAGATATAAGGTGTGTGAGGGCTGTAGTAGGATGCAGCTTACATTTCAGAGCACCTGTAATATGATGGACTTTATAGGAGAGATTGCTTGCAAGCTGGAAGTCTTTAACCTTCTCTGTGTCCAAGGTCTTAAGACAACAAGCCGTGTCCTCAGATGTCTGTATCTCAGCTTTAAACACCTTCCTTTCTTCTCCAAATTCCCATGGTCCTTCACTATCCACCTTGACCCCTAACATGGCTTTATTCACAACCACTTCCCTTTTCCCAGTACTTGCTGCCTGGACCCATGCTGTGCTGGGCTGGTCTGCATCCCTTTCCTCTTGTTTTATAATACTGGTACGTGGCCAACCACCGTCTGGCGTCTGGATATCCTCTTCCTCTGAGTGGCTGTCAAGTTTCAAAAAAGCCAGTGTAGGACGAAGGTATCGGGAGAGGGCCTGAGCACACTTTTCCACCACCTGAGCCATCTGGAGTGCACTGGCTGCAGTGAGGTAGTTTACCAGTTGTCTTAGAGGGACCTATGTAGAAGAAAAACTTGTTTTAACAAAGTAAAATAAATGCAGGATATTTAGTCTTTTTTTTTTTTTTTTTTTACATAAACAAACACCTCTAGGAGTCCAGTGTAGCAGGACAGGAGCAATCTTTTCCCAATCTCCACACTGGAAACTACCCCGACACTCAGCTCTGCCCGACCTTCATGAAGCAAGAACTGGTCACGCAGGAAATCGGAGGACGCCGCCAGAACCACTTTGTGACCATGAAAACGGAGAGGCCATACAGAGGCACCCTGAGGACCACCAAGCAGGAGGGTCACGTCACAGAAGCGATGGTCCTCCCTCAGAGCGTTCATTTTACTGAGGACGGAGTCACCAAGGGTTGGGAAACGGAACTGGAGAGTGTCCGACTGGCCCGACATGATGTAGTGTCTACATTAAGAGAAACATTTGTACATGTTGGCAGAGTAATAAAATATGAATCTTAAAATGTTATGCACTGCAAAGACTGACTTACAAGTATTGTATAATTATCTGTGAATAATGGTGGGCTTCGCATGTTCTGTCAAGCTGTCATGTTGAAGCTTGTGATCAATGCCATAGTTTGATAAGAAATGCAGTTGAAAAAAAAGTTGAAAACATTCAGTAAAAAGATTTTCAAACTGTGACTAATGGATGAATCATAAAATAATGGCTGTATGGACAGATGTTTTTTTACCCTCTGGCAAATATGGAGGCGTTTCTACTGAACAACAACTTCAGTCGACAAATGTTCAATAATCTTTTTTCTGTCACTTTGCCTTAAGAATTTCCCATCACACAAAGACTGATGAACACTGATATAGGCCACTGAGCCACAGTGGTGGAAGGAGTATTCAGATCCTTTATGATGTAAAAGTACTAATACTGCTATGTGAAAATACTCCACAGTATCACATTAGCAGGGCTTTACTGTCATGTACTGTGTAGATGTTTAAAGTTAAGCTCATTTGAACTACTTTTAGCCATTATTTTTACCACCACAACTGAGAACCAAACCATTTCTAAAATTCAACTGCTCTTTGACTCAACTTTATGATCGTGTTGTTTCCAACAAATCCAACAGAAATTTCTAACCAGTTTATTAAGCATAAAAATTAAGAAGGCCATGAATCAACCCTTAAAAAAAACAATTAATGCTTCACTTAATAGAGCTGGGGACTTAAGCCATGTAACTTAAGTCAGACTTTTAAGTCACAATTTTAGGACTTGGCAAGTTGTCCTGCTTATAAAGATGCCAAGAAGTCCCATTTGATTTCCGAAATGTAAATTGTATTATACAGTAGTCTGTTAACCCTTTCATGCACAGTGGTCACTACAGTGGACAACAGCTGTTCAAAGGTGTTTTCTCATATATATATGGATTTGTTGTTTTAGTTCCACATCAGCCAACACAGTAGATGCTTATGTATCCTTCCATACACTGGAATTCATACTATTACTGTAAATTTGCTCTTTTAGATAAACCTGATCTGCAGTGACATGTTTGAGTGTAAAAGGAAAAAAATGCCAATTGCTTTTAAACTGTAATAAACAGTTTTGTTTAGTCTTTTTCAAAACAAGTGTTTTTTTGTTGTTGTTGTTGTTTTGTTGTTTTTTTTGTATAGTAGCTCCATGCAGGTATTGTTAAAATGTGAGAAAACGTCCGATTAGCCACAATAATGTTTTTATCGCATAGTTTTCACACAGTATATCAGTAAATATATGTTTCTTTGCTTCTAAAATTAAATGCATAATGTCCAGCTGAGTGGAAATTTCTGTAACTCCATGAAAAATAGGTTCATAAAAATTCA
Organism: Ostorhinchus rueppellii; assembly: GCA_030068375.1. Lineage (NCBI taxonomy): Eukaryota > Metazoa > Chordata > Actinopteri > Kurtiformes > Apogonidae > Ostorhinchus > Ostorhinchus rueppellii. The sequence continues at coordinate 8,706,998 of JAQQZY010000005.1, forward strand.
GTCACATTGTTTTTTGTTTTGTTTTTTCATGCCGAGAGAGAAATAAAAACACTTAAGAAAATCTTGATTAAGGTTCTCATAACTCATGCATGAAAGGGTTAAAACAACACTCAAAATTGCTGTTATCGTGGGAGGCTTCCAACCAAGGGCTCAACTTTTGAAGAAAGAGACATAATGAAAAGTCCATATAACTTCACTCATCACTTGTTTGACCTGAACAATGGCTTGACTTAAATAACTGACAGGTGTGAGAAATATAAATGAAAAATAACTCAAACTGACACAAATAACAGAGTAATAGCACATTTACCTATATGCTATAATGCAGAATGAATAGAAAACACCAAAGTGCAAGTCCAAATTTGCACTTAAGTACAGTATATGACCATAAAGTAGGTAGCTAACACTGACCCACACCACCAGACCTATATGGAAACTCATGCTTATATGCTATCCATATAAAGGCTGTAATTTCATCCGTCATTATTAAACTTGGCCTATTTCTACTAAGCTTTGGTTGTAACAGGACTGTACCACGTGACACACAGCTAGATCACATTCCCAACATCCCATTCTAATCATCAATATGTAGTGTACAGTTAGAGTAAATCCGTGCACCACAGCCAATAAACAGTGGATGGAGAAACATGGATGATCCTGCCCCACCTTCCACTGCAGGCTCGTGTCCTGATGGTGGATCCAGAGGTGAGAACCGCAGCGTTACTCGACTGTCAACCCCTGATATGAGACACGACAGCGGCTCTCTGTTTGACGCCTGGTAGTTGAACAATGACGCTACTGGAGTAGACTTGTAAAAGGAGGCATCTTTATACGGTGTGATGCTCAAACCCACTCCCACTGCGTCCTGCTGAGCTGGGGATCTTCAGATGACTGTCGCGTGCGTGGGAGCACGTGAATTAACATACTTAACCCTTTCACTCCCTTCATTTCACAAAGGTTCTTACAACGGAAGGAAACGGAAGGTTCAGGAATTAATAATCAATCATCAAAATACTGTGATTGTGCATGATGATACTGGAATATTAATGACAATTCAGCAGCAACGGAATGCAATGCCAAAAATGAACCACATGGTGGTGACAATGTTTTAATAATATGAGTCCCATAAGTGCAGAAGTTAAATTAAATTTGTTTTTATTTTATAAAATTTAAAAAAATAAAGTGTGTGTCTATATATA
>JAQQZY010000005.1:8720518-8737020 GCA_030068375.1 Ostorhinchus rueppellii
CTATTCTATTCTATTCTATTCTATTCTATTCTATTCTATTCTATTCTATTCTATTCAGAGTTTTGCCTGTTATTTTAGATTTATTCTGTCCCTCTGTGGAATAAGGGGTGTTTTCTCTGTTTGCTTCATTTAATGTTCATTTAACTTCATTTTACTTTATCTCAGCACATAAAAGAAATGAAGAATTTAACTTGCATATTGCAATGGTTAGCCTATACTGAATATTGTTGAACAGTTGGATGTTTGTGCCAATAATCCAAATTAAAGTCAATATATTTGGTGAAGCTTATTCACCTTGTCATTATATAGTTACATTATATATCTACAGTATTCTGTTTCTATTAAGTACCTGACTGTATTATGTATATAGCAGTCAGAAATAACCCAGTATAGTTTTCTAAGGACTTGTAGTACAATATTAAAACTATAGAGCATTTGAAGGGCAATTTATTGATAATTGCAAAATATCCAGAGCAGAAGGGTTCAGTGATCAGCAGTGAAGCTGAGCAGTTGTAAAGTTCAAAATGTGGCAGAGGTGATAGCTCAAACCTAATTCTAACCATAATCCAGATAAGACAGAGCCAAGAACTGGTTAACACTGTGACCGATAAGCATTCTGGGTGGGTTAAAACACTGACAAAATGGTGAGAGAACCATACTTATGCTGAACTTCTTTTTGTCAGATATCAGACGTCTTGTATAATCCTTACTTGTATCTGTTGAGCTTTTAAGCCCCAAAAATACTCAGAAAGGTCATTATAACTGTATCAAACAGAGAAAATTAATATCAGAGTAGACTAACTGAAAACTTCTATATAAGAAGGAATGTGTTTTAGTTTTGATGCAGTTTAAATTAACTTTAAATGGAGACTGTACGTAGTATTTGACTCCAGCCACCAAGATGGCTATACTATTACAACTCTTGCTGTGATATATCAGTTCAGCAAATAGTTTGATTTATGTTCTGTTGTTACAAAAGTGGTAAAACGTAATGAAAAACGACTTTGTCTCTTTTTAGGTGGGCTTGACAACAACACTAGTGGTGCGTCTGTGTTAATATTAATTCATTAAGATCTGTTAAGATCTGTACAAGGCAGTTTGCAGAATAAGAAAATGTTGTCTTTCTGAGCAAGGTGCCATGCAAACTGATTATTGTATATGCTACTCTGTTGTTTTTTAAGGTTCAGCAAACCCTATTAATCAGTGATCTACAGATACTATGTATACACAGCATATGTTATAAGGGACAGGCATGCAAAAATCAATAAATAAATGAATAAAAATACAAAAAAACAAAAACAGTGACTCCATTTACCATTCCACATTTATCATTCCACATGGCACTATTTTTAGTGTCGTATCATCTGTTATTTGTTGTTGCTTGTAATTCCTCTGCCAGTAGTGTTTGTTTTTGCTTTGAGCGTGTTCAGACTTTTGCACTTCCTCTTCACAGTTCTTGACTCTTATCAGCTGATAGTACCACCCTTTGTTTGACCGTTCGGTACCAGTAGGAAACTCAAAACTGTGATCCTGCGTTGACATTCTGAAGTGTGTAGATTTTGAAATGTAGTTTATCATAGTAGTTGGGTGTAGCTTTGATAGCAACCACTTTGTTAACTGTCACTTTGACTACAGTGATGAACAGGAAGGGATGTGAGGAAGTTGCTCAATATCCACCTCAAAAACAAATACATGAAATCAATTTTGTTTTACACCATGTCTTAAATATCTATAAGTAACTGTTTATTTTTTTTTAGTCTAAGGGAAACACACTTCAGACCAGGTTAGAAAAGGAAGTGGTAATTTTTATTTTTTTTACAACTGGTATCTAGATGTGCTCAAGTATTCTTATAAACAAAAAACAACACTATTTACTAGGTAGTTAACATTTATCTGTTAGAAAAACAAGACAGTGATGTTGGAGACAACTCTGTGTTATATAAAGCTCTAAGTAGTTGGTGAGAAAATAGATTCTTAATGATGGGCAGCAATAAATTTTTATTTTTTTTTTTATTGTCAGTAAGCCTTAATAACCAAAATAAATAGGCCTCCACGCAGAATAGATCTGTCATGTATTGTGGAATAATTTGAAATGGGTTTTTAATTGTAAAGCACGAGCATATAAAGTATTTTTCTTCTTTAATATTTGTCTTTTCAGTCAACAGCCAAAACAGACTGGCAGTGAAAAGACAAGTTTCAGAAGAGTTAGTCTGCATCTGTGCCTCAGAAACAGTAAAATTTATTCCACATTCCTTTAGTCTGCAATTGTTCTTCTTAGCGTGTCACAACCTGAGTTACTTTCCGGACATTGCTGTCAGCAGTCATTGTTATTATCATGTGGCCATTGTTTTAATGCTATTCATACTTGTTTTTAAATTGCCCCCCAGGGAGAGGTACGGTAGTTATTTTAACTGAATTTAATTGCATTATCCAGTATAAACAAGATACAGTTAGACCAGGAAACTTGGTATCTCTGGAGGAAAACATGACATCTTTGCTGCAGGAAAAAATAATCAGAAGGAAAGAAGAAGCCAGCACGAAGTACAGGAAATTCAATAAATCTAATAAATAAAACAAGGCACATGAGAGTCAAGTAAAAGATCATGTGAGAAGCTATGTCAGATTTGTGGTATGTACACTAGAACAAAAAATTATTGTTGCTAAAGATATTAGGAGATTTTTTTAAACTACTGGAATATTACTGGGTGTATCAGCAGCAAAGCCACGTGTGGCAGCATGAGCTTTCTTCAACATTATTTAGAGACTGCAACTGGCCAGTAAGGTCACAGCACTGCAGTCTTGAGATAAATAATCAGCAATATGTACTGTCAGGTTCATAAGTATTTGGACAGTGTGAGGCTAAAGATGTTCATTTTGTCTTCTGTTACTGTAATTATATTATGCATTTTTCTTTTGTTCAAACAGGTATAGTTTTGTAGTTTGCTTGACAGTTTTGACTGAGACTCCAGTCTTTCTCAGAAGTGCATTTGGACAGTGGTAAACTTTTGCATTTTACCTCTGTACATCACCACAGGGAGTGTGAAATGAAACAATCAACATGTGGTTGAAGTGAGGGCTTTCAGCTTCAAGTCAAGGGGTTGAGCAAAAATTGCATTAACTTTGTCGGAATTCCAACTGTTTTAAATGTTATCCTTCCATTTTCACAGGTTCATAAGTGGATGAATTCTTTTTAAAATCTTTTGGAGCTAGTGACTACTGGAGTACAGAAAAATTCATCCTGTTATTTTTGTCAGCATCAGATTACCAATAAACACCAGCGAGTCAATTCCTGTGGCAGACATACATGCCTGTGCTATAACACTGTCCACCACGTTGGACACATCATGTAGTGCTTTGGATTATGATTTGTTCCTCTTCTGCACTTTTGTCTTGCCATCATTCTGGTACAAGTTAGTTTTGGTTTCATCTGTCCAGAGAAGCTTTTTCCAGAACTTGGTAAGTTTTCTGGCAAATTCTACCAGTGTTTTGCACCTTGTTGTTAACCCTCTGCATGTACATTTGTGAATGCAGGACTTGGTTGAAGACTTTAATCATGACACCTCTACCTCTTCAAGTCAGTTTTGGACTTGAATAGATGTTGGGCTTTTCTTCACCAGCAACAGAATTCAGCAATTGTCCACTTCTATTATCTTTCCTGTTCCTCCAGGCCTTTTGGTTTTGCTGAGGTCAATGGAGTCTTTCTTTTTGAGAATGTATGAAATTGTTGATTTTTCCACTCCTTAAGTTTTCACCATCTCTTCAATAGCTGTATTTATTTATTTTTTTTAGCTGAGAAATGACTTCTTTCAGCTTCCATTGGCAGCTCTTTGAGCCTCATAGTGAGAATTCTACCAAAGGGCTACAAAATACACATTCAACATTTGGAATTGACTCCAGACATGTGTTTCATTTGTCATAGAATTACCAGAGAACAGGCCACAGCTGAACATACAGCTGCTTGTCAGTCAGTAGTCCGATTTTTTTTTTAGCCTCTTCAGTCAAATCTTTACTGCTTCATCTTATATTTACTATGGTGGTATACAGAGGTAAAAATGAAAAAAAAACACTTTTGTCCAAATTACCTGATTCTGATAAGTTCTTTTAATCTGCTATTAGTTTAAATTACACGTGATGCAGTGTAAAGCATCGGATTCAGGAACAGGAATATCTGGTGTTTTGTTGGTGTCAGTGTAGTACTTTGTCTACTAACAGATGATGTCAACAACATCTAAAGTATGTGCTTTTTCAGGTGAGCCTCCATGGCATCGCCAGTAACCTGTTAAGACTGAAGCACAGCGCCCAAGTCATTTTGGTTACTACTTAAGCCAATTTAATGTAAAATTAATATGGAAAGCATCACAGTGAACTCGATGACTCTCCCCATGTGTCACTGATGTAGTTGGTTCCCTGTGTAGCCTCGAAAAAACCCAGCTAAATGGATTATTTTAGTAAAAATCTATTGTCAATTGTATATCTTGAACCTGCTCCTTTTCTTACCTGCCCCTCTGTCTCATTTGTCTCTTCTTTGACAGGTGGATGTTTGTCATTAGCAGCACATGGCCTGCATTCTGCTGACAGACATGGACTTTTCTGCCTCCTGTCCATCAGCAAATCAAAATGGCCCCCTCCCAGACCCTGACCCAGCTGCCAGCCTTGACACCAAGCAGGATACCGCTGCGCCCTGCTTAACCATCCACCTTTACTGCCTGGGGAAGAATGGAGGAGGAGGAGGAGACAGTGGTGGATCACAAAATGTACTCACGTTTCCACTTGGAGAGTACGTCGCAGAGGAACTGTGCATCAGTGCAGCGAAAGCATGTGGTGGGTCATGAAAGGATTATAGAACAAGTTTATCAGTTTGTTTTAGTTTGTGTACAATTTTTTTTCCTTTTTTGGCTTTCAATTATGTATTTAACAGTCCAGTATACCTTTCACATTTAAGCATTTCTGGGTTTATGTATCTAGGGATCACTGTGAACTGCACCTTATCTTCTTTTGCCAGTTGATCCAAAGTTAGTGTCTTTATCATTTGGGAAAAATGAATATGGTGAAAATGATGGTGTTTTTAATTTTTACTTATTGTTTTTAAGTGTCATCATTAGCTTAAGGATATTTTGTCTTTTCTTATTTTTTAAAAACATCAGATATTCAGGGAAAGGCAGCTCTGACATACTCTATAAATGGAAATCTTTCATGAAATAATTCAACTCTTCATCAGCCTTGGGCATTATTATTTTCTTTCACTGTGAGTGATTTAGCTTTTGTTTTTTTTGTTTGTTTTTTTTTTTTACCTCTTTATTTGCTCTTTACATTTTTCCTTTATTTGACTTACTTGTACACTACAATGCTCAGAGTTGGTTTGTTTTTATTTCACATATACAGGCATGTTTAGTCTTTTCGATTAAAACTTCATTTTAAAATCATTTTAAATTTTAACCTCAGGAAATGAGAAAAAGAATGAGGAGTAGATGAGGCTTAAGATATTCCTGTGGACTTCATGGTTATCAGATCGTAGTCCACTGGAATGCATTTTCTTACATTCCCTTGTCTCTTCCTGGATAAATTCATCCAACTTTAATTTCCTCCACTTTCTGGCTGCTTCATGCTGCATTTTTAGCATTTAGAAGTGTCTTTGTGGGGACAGTACTGCTGAGGTCAGCTAAGTCTTTCATTTGGTCTTTCTTGCTCATTTGACATGTTGACATGTAAAGGGACTGCCACCTCAGCTCTATCTCTCTTTACCATACTGTGTTGCCTCAGTCCTTTCTGCCACGATAAGAAACAACCCCCCTCAGCTCTCTCTCTCTCTCTCTCTCTCACAGTCTCTCTCTCTCTCTCTGACCCTCTCTTACTCTCTTTTTATCTTCTTCTTTTCTACTTCCTGCTTCTTCTCTTGTCATTTTACCCAAGATTTAACCTTGTTCTGTATTATTCTGCTGGCCTCTCTTTATTTAACACAGTTCAATAATAGTCATGTCCAAGGCATTTCTCTGTGCACTTAAATATATTCACCCTGCCATTTCACCTTATGTTCATAGACTTTATACATATAATAAAAAAATATAGAAAACCTGAAGGGAAAGCCAGCTGAATGAAAACCTCTGAATAAAACTGCATAGAGTATGTTATTATCTCTATTGAAGTACTATTACTGAGGTAACGACTCAGCTGTTGTACACATTTAGTCTGCAATGTAAACTTACAGTACATAAATTGATCGATATGTTTAGGTAATAACATTATGAAACTTGCTTTTGATCACCCTTTCGAGTACTCTGACTTGACTTCCTCTGTTGCGGTTGCATATACTTCCTCTTAACACTTGGCTCTCATCTCCGCACTGTGTTGTCACTCTCGTAAATACTTCCTGTTGCATGATCCCACTTTTTGTCTTTGCGTGATCCTCTTGGCTGACTTGCTTTACAGCTGTTATTTTATTTTTAAGCACAGAGTAGGGGGATAGTTGTAAATAACAGTACTAATGTACCGAATTAATCTTTATCATTCTCTATTCTCTGTGTGTCATCATGATGGGGATCTAGGGATGATAAAGGAGCATAGACAGTTTTCCCTGTACTGAACATCCCATTATCAGGCACATTTGTTATACTGGGTTATATAAATTACACAGAACTGAAGAAAAGTCAATTGTATCATGACCTTCGTAATTGTGGCTGATTGTCAAAATACAAGTGTGAGAAGTTGTCGATCTTGCCAACATTCATGCCCATTGTGTGCCCGTGTGTCTAAAAAGAGATCAAAAAAAAGAAAGAAAAAAGCTGTGTGATATATCCAGGTTGTTTTAGAAATTCAGTAAATCAATAATTACATGCACTCGATTTGATAATTTAGTCACTAGTTCCAGTTTTAGGTCAGATCTAGTTCTAGTTCTGGTTTCTAGTGCCAGAACCAAGCCGGGATAAACGTTTTCCAAACTAAGCATGGAAAAACATGATATATTTTTAAGGGTAAATGTATTAAGGGTCAACTGTTCAGATAACGAAGAGAGTTCCAAAGGGTGGAACGGGAGTGATGTGTGACAAAAGAACATCTGCCAGACTTTGATATATTGCCCAACTACTCTAAACAAAGAGTATGAGATGAAACAATATGAGATATTTCTATCTGTAATCACATCATCGTATTTCACACCCTGCACAGATGTGTGATTGTGTGTAAATACTGGCCTACACTAGCAGCTTGTCATATTCTGAATTCTAGTTCAGTTCTGAGCATGTGTTTAAAATGTGTCAAATGTTGTTCTATATTTCAGATGCTCAGATGATACATGCCTGCATACAAAGTTAAATCTGTCCAAATGTGAATGTCTTGAAAGTATAGATGTTCTTTTGTTGTGTTGGTATTTATGTTTGCTTTTTTAATGTACACCATGAGTCTGTATCTCTATCCATCTATAACTCAACTACTAACTCAATGGTAACACTGACGCATAAATGGAAACTAAGCTGGTTAACATAGTTCTTTCTTGTTGCAGGGATTGCTCCGGTGTACTGCAGTTTATTTAGTCTGATGAGGGAAAGTGACCGGACATGGTTCCCTCCTAATCACATCTTCAAAGTTCACCAGTCGGCCAGTGAGATCTTGCACTTCAGAATTAGGTGCACAGTATACTGTACTTTTTGCATGTTCCAGATTTTGCAAAAGCTGATTGATGCTCAGATTTCTCCTTCCATTCATGTATTCTTTAATCAAGTTCTTGTCCTCTCTTTTGCTCAGGTTCTATTTTCCTGGTTGGTATAACAGCGGTAATTCTTTCTATGCACATCGCTGCGGTGTGTCCAAGGGGATGGAGACCCCTGTGATGGATGACTGTGTCATGGTATACCAGTTTTTTCAGGTTAGTTGTTAGTTTCAGGTTTAAAGTTTTTTCACCTTGTCATAGGGATTTTACTTGGCAGGTTTTTATGTTAATGTTTTGGGGTTGTGAATGGTTTCTCACTAAAACTCAAACTTCTACTTACACTGGAAAAAATCTAAATCTTACCAAGTGTATTGTTCTCATTTCTAATCAAATATATCTCATCACACTTAAAATAGCACATAATCACCTAAGTTTCAGTAAGATTTAAGAATTTGTTTTTAGATAATAGATCTTGAAAATCTTGTTTCAAGAAATCTTATCAAGATAATGTTCACTTGTTCCATTAGCAGATTGTTTTTTGCTTGAATTAAGCAAAAATAAATAATTGGTAATACATTTTTAATATTATATTATGTCAACAGATAACTACAAGTTGTGGTAAAGAGGTGTATTATTTATGTTGTAAAATTGCTTCTAATGGAAACATGCCAGGATAATGAGTTATCAGTACAGGTGATGATACTGAACATATTCATGCAAACATATTTTTATATGATACAGAGTCCTACTATGAGCCAGTTATGTTTTGTGAAGAACACACTAAGCTCACTGACATGTTTAGATAATGTGTTGTTTTATAAATTATACATGACAGGTTGTAATTGTGCTACAGTTTATAACGTAAGTTGTAGAGGTTTTACCATTGTGACATGTTTTCATATTCGAGCCAAAATAGGATTATCATGGCTTTAAAGTATTTGAAAGGAGTTAGTGAGTCAATATTATGTATAGTATATCCTCCTGAGACCCAGCAATACATTTTTGTTCTCTGTAGGAGACAGGAGTTTCACAGCTTGACTTAGAAGGAAAATCCTGTCCACTCCAAAGAACATTCCATAAAAAATTACTAAAGATAAAAATTGTATCTGGAAAAACTGTTGCATTAAGATTTTTCCAATCAAGACTATTAGTTAATGTTAAAAAGGCAAAACATTTACTTTCCTGGGTCTCAGAAGGATATAGCAGAGTATATTGTAGTTGATGTGGCCCCATTTTGGAGAAGCAGACAGGAGTACATGCAAAGAAGTTGAGCAATGTACTGCTGTGGATAGGTTCAGCAGCAAAAACATATTTCATTCACCTATAAAAAGGCTGATCTAAAATAATGATGCAGACTTTGAATAATCATCTGTGTTTTAAGGCAGGTAGAGGGTTAAGTGCACGAGTGACAGCTGTAATAACTGATCATTGATCATATTCCATGAGACCAGTAAAGACTTTGTTAAGGACCAGGTATGAATCCAGGCGCAGATCAAACTTAGATTGAGAACACAGTTTATTAAGCCCTACAATGGGCAAACAGATTACACAAACCACAAAGGTAATGAAACAGAGTCCAAAACACAATTCTTCAGGTCCATGCTTCTGAGCACGACCTCAGGGGGCAATGGTGTCCGAAGACAGGGGCTGAGGCTGGGACTTGGTCGGGGTCGGTCCAGGGTCTTTATCCAGGGTGTCCAAAACCAAGGGCTGAGGCTGAGGCATGATCGTGGTTGGTCCGGGGTCATTTACCAGAGGTATACGGGGCTGGGCAGGTTCGGGGTCAAGGAACAGAACACAGGTCGGTGCACAGGGCTGGGATGGTACTCGGAGTCAGGTGAAGGCGGTCGGTACACTGGGAGTTCAGGCTGGAGACATTAGTCAGACGAGCGGGGTTCAGGAGCGGAGACTGGCAGGCAGGGGTCGAAACAGATCAGGTCAGAACGATGCAGACAAACAGGAACTTAGCTATCACAGGATCAAAGCAGTGAGACTTGACTACCTGGCAACAAAGGTCAGACTGAGACGTGCTCCCTGATGAGCTCAGGTGAGCTCAACAGGTGCACCAGATTACCTAATTAGATCAGGGAAACTAGGTCAGGGGTGACAGGAGAGAGAGACAGACAGAGAAACTTAAAGGAGCAGAGAAAGACAGAGCAGAGATATAACAGACTTGGAAAACTGGCTTCTGCTTTTCACAGTGGTATGAAACATCATTGACCCTTAGGGGTCTGAGCCTATTTTGACTATTTTTGAATCTTTTTCATTTTGCCTTGATATACTATAAAGAAATGCTTACTATACCCATGTTTGGTATTTTTTTTTAGCACAATTTCATTGATATCATCTGCCTATTCTTTTTTCACTTTAACTTATAATATCAACATAAAACGCCAAAAAACACACAAAAGATACAAACTCTGATTTGAACATTTTCTATAATTTATTGCATAAATAACACAAAGATGCTTAAGGAACCTTTTCAAAGACTTTAAAAGTGAATATTGGTTCCAAATATTAAGTAAAAACAATTTAAATTGTAATAAATTAAAACTATACTCAAATATTTGTCATAAAAGCATATCTTTATGTCAGCCCTGTGATGGACTGGCGACTTGTCCAGGGTGTACCCCGCCTTCGCCCTAAGTAGCTGGGAGAGGCTCCATGCGACCCCCGTGACCCTAGTGAGGATAAAGCGGGTATAGAAGAGGAATGCATATCTTTACAGAGGCGGTTTTCTCACCCCCCCGGTCCTCCACAATCAGTTCAGATGGGGGTCATCCTCACCCTTACCTGCAATGCTAATGCAGTCTGTGGATTAGAATCCATGGATTTGGCCAGTTTTTTTCTGTTTTGAAAAAGGACAAAAAATGATGAAGATATGGTAAGAAATATAACGTCCGCTCAACCTCATTTTCATACTTTTACTCATGTTTGTTTGCTCCAGTTCAAAACATCATATCTCCGGTTGTATTCACTCTATCAACATCAAATAAAAAGTGGGAGAGTGTTTCAAGTCCACACTTTGGAATGCAATTGTCCCCAGTGGTGTCCCCAACTTCCAACGCTAAAACGTGTTGAATATCTCATGTGATTCAGTCACATGGCCGTAACTGTGGACCCCTAAAGGTTAACATTTAGATTTTGTCTTTTGGTTTGGGCTGAGGGGAGACAGCTACTGAAGTAAAGTGGATATTCATGTGTTTCCCCTTGATTTTGGTTCATGCATCTATATTTGCGACTTTACCCATAATGCTACAGTGCATTTTGCATCCACTGGCTGAATCCACAGTTATTGCAGTTGCTGTGAGAAAGATGTAACCTGTACCCCTCTGGCCAGCCTTGTGTATGTACTCCCTCAAATGGAATGTGCACCAGAAAACTGCAGATTTGTCAGGCTAATGTCCTCTGTTCACTTCCATCCAACTATGTCTGTTTGTTTTTTTAAAGTAATGATAAGCAGAAAATGTTAGTATAGGGAGAGATAAACTGCTCATTTTCTTGTCTGGCTGACTGGTTGTCAGTCTGTCTGTCACTCTTCTGTGAGTTGAGAAAACAGGAAGTGGGGGTTAAAGTCTCGGCTACACGAATGAGGGAACAATTGCTAGAATTTTCGCTTCCTCTGTGTGTGGTTGTGAATATTTGTATTTAAATATGTATTTTTCAAATATATATTTTAATCTGTTATTTTTTGATCCCACCTGCTTTTGCAAACTTGAGAGAAGCTGCTGTGTTTAGATTTGTTTAGTGTTTTTTTTGTGTGTGTTTTTTTATCTCTGTTGCCTCGACCCTTCGTGCTGTGTCAACAGACTGTCACACAGAATGTCGACATCTTGCTCAGTTCTAGCCTTCACCCAGTGATGCTTTTATCAGTGGAAACTGTAAATAGCATGTTTTCAGTTTCTCCAGAAACAGTTGAAAAACTAATTTTCCAACCAAATGCAAAAGAGCCCAAAAACCTGTTCCACCTTCAGGCCTGTGAATTATCCCACCTTCTCCCTTTCTGTACTTCTCTCACATTTGTGTTTCACCACCTTTTTGAGCTCATCCTCTGTCTTTTTCCAGTGGCGTAGTGATTTTCTGACTGGCTGGATCCAGATTCCCATAAACCACGAGGCCCAGGAGGAGTGTCTGGGCATGGCAGTGCTAGACATGATGAGGCTAGCCAAAGAAAGTGGCCAGTCCCCAGTAGACATCTACAATTTTAACAGGTAGGATGAACAAAGACATATGTAGGGGGCAACTCTGCTTAGATTTGAAGTGTTGTAGAAAAATACCTGAAGTAGGGCAGTCTTAGTTCAGTCAATTCAGTCAAAATTTTTTTCAGACTTAGGCCCACATTAACACTCAGTGCCAGCACAAACCCTTTCTGGGCATTTGTGCAACATGCTTTACAAAGGTATGCGTCTGTCAGTTTGTCAGTTTGCCATATTGCACTTGGCATGGCTTTGGTAGTTGCACATGGGGGAAGCTCTGCTAACAGCAGTGCAGATAGAAGAAGAAAGATTTTTCTCCATACATGTTTATCTTTTTTGAATGCCAGAGAAAGTAGATCAATTGTAAAACTATCTATATTTTGCACTTGTGTTGTCTCAGGTCCTGAGATCATGAAGGGAAGAAGGACATTTACAGTTATATTTGGGAGAGATTTGGAGGCTCTCCAAGCACTGATCTCACTTTTATTTAATGTTATAAGGCTGTCCATTGCAGTAAAAAGCTACACAATCCATGAAATCTTTATCTTAATATTTTCCTCAGTGTGGCGTTCAGACATCTACTTGTGAACAATTTGGATACTGTTTGGTTAAAATATGTTAGGCTTCTGAAATAGTTACACACATCGACTATTATCTCCAAAAACTCCTCCTTATGCTGCCTCTTTTTGGTCTGTGATGCTGTTCTCTAAGAAAAATGCATGCATAAAACCTACACTTCTTTTTGTCAGGTTACAGAAACAAATTGCATCTATGATCTTGGTAAAATACCCTCAACCTCATTAGATGTGCCAACGTACACACCTAATGTGATAATCTGCTCTGCTCTCTGTAGATTGTGTTGGTCATTATGGAAATGAACTAGCTCCATCAGTGATAATAAATCTGTGTATCTGTAGTAGATCCCTAGCAAATATGACCATTCCCTTCAGTGCCTTGTTTTGGATGCTAATTTGCTACCGAAGAGTGCTAATAATGCTACTTCGCTGTGCTGCTTAGTAAATTTGACCCTCGAGGTTGAGCTAAAACAAAACAAAGAGTAAACACCATGCAAAAGTACAATAATGATCATATAAAACCCAATAACAAAATATGAAAAGGTGTCAGCATCCTACTAAAAGCCAGCAGTGCTTGTGTCGCCACTGCTGGGATTGGGATTGACAAACTCAAAATGAATTTTGAATGATGTTAAGGGGGCAGATAAATAACAAATAAATCTAGAATTCTGTGCTGTAGATAGCAGCCTTTAGATCAAGAGAAAAAAGTACATTCTGCAAACATGTCATCTGAAATTCTTGCTGCCTACAGCTAGAATATGACTAATAATTTTAGATTTGCACATGAGGACACTGAGCATCTCCACAATTTCATTATGTGTGTTCATTTAGTTGACTTAATTATCTTTATGTGTGTGTGTATGTAACTCATTAATTTATCTTGAAATGTGTGCATAATATGCAGTCTACTTGACTTTCTGTGGTATATAATTTATTATTTTGATGACTTCGCAGAAGAACTCTGTTGTGGGGATTATTCATTTGCTCTCCCAAGGTGAACTCGGCATGTACGAACGCTGAACTGGACCAAACACACCATGCCTGCATTTTTAATCTGACTCCCATCTCAATTTACGAATTTCAGCTATAAGACCTTCCTACCACAGTCCATGAGAAACCGCATTCAGGAATATAACATCTTGACGCGGAAGAGGATCCGCTATCGCTTCAGGAGGTTCATCCAGCAGTTCAGTGAATGCAAGGCCACGGTGTGTAACCTCAAACTGAAATACCTGATGAACCTGGAGATGCTGCTGCCCTCCCTCTACACAGAGCGTTTCCAAGTCACTGACCTCTCTGCGCGGGAGGGTACCATTGTTGTCAAGGGCGACAAAGGCATCCAGTGGTCGACAGTAAAAGAAGAAGAGGGTTCAGAGGAGGTGAGGTTAAGAATATGCTTTCATGTTGCCATGGTAATGTACAGTGTGAAGCTGCCATTCCTGATTATTACCAATAGATGTAGCTCTAGGAGTTAATTATTTCAATATGCATTTTTCCTCCATTTGCACATAAATTCAGAAGTTACATTTTCAAAACAGGATTTTGTTTAAAAAATACTCAGATACTCTACCACATTTTAGATATGTAACAAAAGCAGAAATTCCCATTAAACAACACAAGTTATAATCACATGAATATCAGTCAGTCAGTCCTCACACAGAAAACAACAAAATACAGCTAATGATATCAAGCAGTTCAGCTTTAATTGGTGACACATCCCTGACCTGTGCCATGTTGTTGATTCTTTATATTGTTAGCAATTCAGAACAACAAATACATCAGAATATTATTTTTTGTACATGTCATTAGGTGCCCATGAACTGTTTTTGACATTAAGCACCTAGACGAGACACATTCACACACTCCATCTGTTGCTACTTTTGTACTGCATTCTTTCTTAACAAATAACTAATAAAGATTTTGATTTAAACTGAGAAATATTCACAAAACAAACACTTTCAATGTACTGCATTAATCAGAATAAAGCCTCTTGAAAATTACAACTCAGAGGTGGCATCTACAAATTGACAAGAAGCAAAAATTTATTGACAATTTGCCAGAAGGCAATTCTCACACATGTATTCGAGGTTCATAATTATACAAGTAACTTCTATGACCATTAAATAGAACTTTTACTTCTGTTTAAAGCTGCAGTGCTTGATAGTTTGTACGATAGTAATAATAATTCCCTAATAATTACCTTCTAGCATATTGTAATTCAAGTGGCCTGGGAGGATAGTAGTCCCTCATCTACTCTTTCTTTGTGTTTTCAGGTTATAGAAAATCTACCTACCTTGTGGTTTACAGGTTTTAGATAATCGCAGGTATTTTTAGATTAATATCCCTAACCCATTGATCATTCAAAAATTCCAAAAGGAATGACCAGGACATGACTGCGCTACATCATGTCTTATGCCGCATTGCCACTACGTGGTACTGGCTCAACTCGACTCCAGTCAGCTTAGCCTTTCTGGGTTTCCATTTCAAAAAGGGACCAGGAATCTGGTGCCTGGTGCTAGTTTTTTGGTGTCACCTCCTCCAAGGTTCCAAAATGGGGGAACCGATACCAAAACGTGACACATGAACACTGCAGACCACTGATTGGCCAAGTTGTCTCTGCGTCATTGTGTTATCTACGTGCGAACCCCCATTTAGAAAAAAACTAGATTTGGAGGGTTACAGTAAATATACCAGTGGGTTAATCAGTTTGCAAAACAATATGATGGCAGTCCACAAAACTACACTGTGGTCGGTCGAGGAGGTTCAGACATTTCTGTCCTTGGTGGCCTCTTTGTTTTTACCACCAGCTGTGTTGTGTTGTAGATGATGTTGCGTAAGTTACGCGCCGCATAGTTATGACGACCAAGTACTCTAAATTGGTAGTATTCTGTAGTGGAAACGGTGTCCAGGAATAGTACCTGGTACCCAAGTTGAGTCAAGCTGGTTCCATGTAGTGGAAATGCGGCATTATAGTGGACTGAGAATAGAGAACCGCAGCAGGAATGGATGTACTTTTATATTTTGGTGATTTTTTTCCCACTGATTTTGGTGGAGTTTGTTGACCTTTTACTAAATGTTGAGAAAAATGCAAAAGGAATCTAATGGAAAAAATGTTTCCAAGCAAAGTTTTAATAAGGTGACGATAAAGACTAAGTGGCTCCCAGTTCAGGAGGAAAATTAATACAATGGAGCACTTATCTTTTTATGTCATTCATGTTGCTTCCTCTGCTTTGCTATATTTCCTTCTCCAGGAGCTGCAGATTTATTGTGACTTTCAAGCTGTGATTGACATTAGCATTAAACAGGCCAATAAGGAGGGTTCAGTGGAAAGCCGCATAGTTACACTCACCACACAAGACAACAAGGTCCTGGTATGTACTTTACTTTGTTTCTTGTCCTGTGTTTACTCATTATTACTGTATACTTGATGCTAAACTAAAGCCCTGTAGTGAAAGGAGGAGATACTAAACTATTGTTATATTTCTGTCTCTTCTGCATCCCACGTGTCTTTCTAAACAGGAACTAGAGTTTCATTCACTCTCAGAAGCTTTGTCTTTCGTATCATTAGTTGATGGGTATTACAGACTGGTCTCAGATGCCCATCACTATTTGTGTAAAGAGGTGGCTCCCCCAAGGCTTCTGGAATGCATTCAGAGCTACTGCCATGGCCCTGTGTCGTGAGTATTACACATGTGCACAAATAACAGCACATTGCACGTGCACGTTCAACACAAAAAAAACCACAGTCACTGACACATAAAAGCTCATTTTTCTCTCTTTGATCACAGGATGGAGTTCACAATTGCTAAACTGCGTCACTCTGGCAATCATCAGGGCTTGTACATCCTTCGGTGCAGCCCCAGGGACTATGATAAATATTTTATGTCGTTCGTGGTGGGGGTAAGCACGTCTCTGAAATCATACATTAGAAAAACAAAACATCAATATGTCATCACATCCAAGATCACCAAACAGATACATACATATTCAATAGTGCTTTATCAGGAATGACTTAAAGGAATACTCCACCCAAAAATGAAATTAAGTCAGTCACAGCCTTTCCCAGAGTTAGAACAGTGTGGAAAAAAT
>JAQQZY010000005.1:8737120-8754466 GCA_030068375.1 Ostorhinchus rueppellii
CTGTTTTAGGAGCAGCGCTTTTAGCTTTAGCTCCTTTCTATCTTGCCCCTATCTAGTGGTGCTTTGCCTAGGATGAACCTGAATATAGTTCCAAGTAAATATCTGCCCAGGTAATAGCCTCGTTTGATTTTGCATTATGATTTGTTCTGAACACACGGCTCCCAAGATATATTTAGAAAAAAAAAAAAATAGATGTCTTGGTCACTTTTTTGGAGGACATGCTAACTGACACAGAAGGTTTACAGCAACTGCGCTGAGCTAAAGCTAAAAGCGCTGCTCCTAAAACTGGACAAAACAGGACAATGACTGAACGGATTTTAATCATTTTTTCTACACTGTTCTAACTCTGGGAGAGGCCGTGACTGACTTAATTTCATTTTTGGGTGGAGTATTCCTTTAAGGCAGAAGTACTACTCACTACGTACAGGAGTCGCTGTTTCTACAAATAATCAACTAATTCAGTCACTCACACTCAAACAGACATTTTGATGGGTTCTGGATTTATGGAAAAATCTATTTAATTTTAAAACATCCAAAACAATGCCAATATAATAGATAATATTTATTTATTTATTTTTACAGATTTATAATGGAAGACAGATGATCCAGCAGAAAAACAATTTAATGCTTTAAGATGCACTGTTTAGGTTTATACAATACAATAAGTGTAAGTTCTTTATTTGTAAATATAGATAAAGAACTATAAATATCTCTGTAAATAAAGAGTTTCTGTAAATCTGGCTGTCATTTTGCTTTTCATTTTCAGTATGAAACAATGGTGGACTATAAACACTGTCAGATTGTGAGGACAGAGTCAGGAGAATACATCCTAAGCGGTGCCAAGAGGAGGTTTGGCTCACTGAAGGAACTTCTGAACTGCTACCAAAAGGAGGCTCTCCGCACTGAGGGATACACCTTCCAGCTGACTAAGTGCTGTGCCCCCAGCCCGAAAGGTTTACACACACACACGCGCGCACACACACACACACACACACACACACGCACGCACGCACGCACGCACACACACACGCACGCACACACACACACACTTATGGATGTACACAAGCACAACTGGCACAATTGTTAAAGATAATAGAATACTTTAAGTAAGTCTGTGCACAGTTTCAGCCTCTCACATATCCATACATTATATACTTTAATAAGTTATTACTTGACTAACGGGCTTTTGACAAGACTATTAAGTTAATTTATTATTGTAGTTTGTTTAGCTCATAGAATAAGTAATTACAGATATTCATGTGAGCATGTCACTTTAATTATTATTGTCACTTCAAACACTACAGATCATACAGTTTATTAGGAGCCTCAGTTTATACAAAATAGACTAGAGCACTAGTCTTCAACACAGGCTCTGCTTTGCTTTTCTGTTAACCCTATATGTTCTTATAATATGTGTTCAGTCATGAGGAGGCTGTTGAGTGATCTGTGAATGTTAAACTAGGTGTGACTCTGATACAAGGTAGTAAAATCCCCATTAAGTGGTAAATCCTATATTTACTGCTCCACTGCCCAATAGGACTGTTACTTCTCCATGGGGGTTTGATGGCATTGTTGATGAATATACATGACTGAGTGAGTCCTTTAGCTCTGTTCAAAACAAACCTTTTGTTGTTTTAGAGCCAATTGCTATGATTCCCATTCTCCAGGCTGTGGAATGACCACATACAACAATTATTTTGATTTTTGACCATGGGAATGCCTGCCTCATGAGTCATACAGTTTTGATATTGATTTTTGTCAAAAACGCTAGGAATTTTGGATGGGGGTGTTCTATTTTGCCTTATAACTTCAGTAGATTTAACCATAGAGCATTATGAGTGGTACCACATAAAAGCTGATAAAATTTCCTTTAAGGTGATACCCAATACATTAGCAATCTAGACAATTATACTTGTCTTTGAAGCAAAAATGTGTACATATTAGGGAATTTTGGAGGGACCAGGTCAAACTATACTCAGAGGCAATGGAAACGTAACACTTTCATTTGTTATACAATTTGTTTTGAAACAATGTTTGACATTTTTATTATTGCTCATTGATCAACATGATGGACATGAATACTACTCAGACTAGAAACTTATCTCTTGAGCATCTGCTCACTGAACCGTGACCAACTTATTATGTTACACATCTTTTGTAAATTTGAGTAGTTCTATGAGAAGCCTGTTGTTGGTGGTTTTGAGTGGTTTTTCTCTATATAAGAGAACATGGAAATCCAGACAAACCCTCACTCTACCTGTTGATATGCCACAACTGTCAGCTAGTGATCGTCACCTAGCCCTAGGCTTGTTGGAGGGTGGTCTCTATTCGAGCTGTTACTCGTAGAATGGGTTGCTCTGCACCAACAATCATGAATTTGAGACAAAGACATGCAGAAACTGGCTCTGTGGGCGTTAGGCCACGCCCTGGACGCCAGAGAGTAACGACTCCTGCTGATGACCAAAGAATTGTGCTGCTGCATTTGCGTGATAGGTTCAGGACCGCAACCCAAACTGCTGCAGAAACACCAGGGAGGAATCAACCTGGCATCGGCAGTAGATCTGTCCGCCGCTGTCACTGCCGTGATGTCATCCAAGCACATGGTGGTCATAGTCCACACTGAGCACAATGTTCACCATGTCATTCTTTTGGAATTATTTTTATGAATAAAGCCTTATTTAAATGTCCTAATTCATTTTTCATTGTAAATACATAATAGACTGTCCATGTGGACAATATCTATCTATATCAAAGACTTTGAACTTTAAATTGTAACCAAAACAGAAGTGTTTAGTTTTCATTGCCTCTGAGTGTATACACCATGGAGCATGGTACCTCGTAAAACTTTACTGATTCAACAAAAATTAAGTGCAGTAATGGGCTGAAGCTATTCTATTTAATTAACATCCATTATCAGCAATAGGACACTCAGGGAAAGCAAGCTCAGGCACAAATGTTGTTGAGATGCACCTCTGTTTTGGCTAATTAGGCCTTAGTGAGTTTCCTAATATGTAAATTCGGGCCAGCACACAATCCCACACAATGGGATTATGTGGGATTTTATATCATTTGTTGACATTAGCAAAAATGTATTTCCCACAGTCAAAAAGTAGTTGAGACAACCTTTGATGTATAAGACAAAATACTGTAGAACACCCCCATCCAACATTTCTAATGTTTTTGACAAAAATCAACCTCAAAACTCATGAGGCAGGCATTCCCATGGTCAAAAATCTAAACAATTGCTATATCTGGTCATTCCACAGAGAATGGAGAATGGGAATTGGAGAATGGGAATCACAGTAATTGGCTGAAAAATAACAAAAGTTTTTTCTTGAACAGGACTAGAGTTCTTCCTTTAATGCTGGCATATCCTGTTGTCACGAGGCCTTTTAAGGCAAAACTCTTGTTTATAACCTTTTAAGGGCTTTTTAACAATATACGCCCACTATATCTTCTAAATTAGAAAGTCTACCCACTAGCAATGCACATGGAGTTAAAATGTCACAGAATGAGCTTGGTGGATTCTAATTATCTCCTTTTTTACATTTCATCAGATAAATCCAACCTGTTGGTGAGTCGGAATAACCAAGGAGCAGATGTTCCTCTGTCTCCCTCTCTGCACAAGCACAACATCAGCCAGATGGTCTTCCACAAAATTCGAAAGGAAGACCTCGTCATTGTAAGATAACCTTCTTTGATGTTTTAATTTAGTGTTTTCTTACTTGACAAGTTACACACCGGCAAACAAAGAACACCTGCTCGGACATCACTCTTGGATGTATTATCAGAAACAGAACTTCTGCCAATGACAGTAGCACAGTAACTTTTGCTTTTATGCAGGAGGAGATGTATTTTCTATATTCTTTACTTCTTCAGCACAGGATCCAAGAGTGAATGTGATCATCTGTCACTAAATCAGTCAATGCAGCTCTACTATGTATGAAGGCAAAGCTGAATCCTTTGACGTGTCAGAGACTAAAACGATCCCTTCATTGATAACTTGGCCTCTGAAGCTAAATAAAATATGTTCTTATTAATTTCCCTCAGTAACACATTATATATATTGATACTTTCTCAGTATTGTTTCCTGATTGTTAGAATATTGAGAAACTACTTATTTATCATTTTATTTTTCTTTTGAGAGTCCCTGTGGTTGTTTAAATGTACAATTCAATCCCTAAATAGTCCATACTGACTACAGATAGGGTGTAATAGTCCAGGTCTCACAGTCTGGTTTAAGGCCAGTTGTGGAGTTAATACATTTGTTTAATAAATCACATTGACAGTGTGTAATTTAATTGTCATTCTCTGTAATGTTATTTTTTCTTTGCAGTATAATATATTGCAGGCACTGCTGTCATTTTCTAAATGAGCATGATTATACAACTTTGTTTTGCTGTTTGTTGCAGAGTGAGAGTCTGGGCCAAGGAACATTCACCAAGATCTTCTGCGGTGTGAGGAAGGAGCTCAGAGACTATGGAGAGGTTCATCAGATTGACGTTGTCATCAAGATCCTCGACAAGGCTCAACGAAACTATTCAGAGGTCGGTTTGGCTGCCTGAGTCATTGTGTGGGTAAATGGCTGAACCGTAATGTAAAGTATCTTTTTTGGGTTGTTTTCTCCTCAGTCATTCTATGAAGCAGCCAGTATGATGAGTCAGCTGTCCCACATGCATCTTCTCCTCATATACGGTGTTTGTGTTTGTGGAGATGAGAGTAAGTCTGCAACACACATGCAAGTGAAGTGTCTAAATCAGGGTGGTGATTATGAATTGTGGCCAAGAAAATGTTGGGTCATAAAATGAGAACCTAGAACAAAAACCACTTATGTTAATTATGAAGTTTTAAACATGTTAATAGCTAAATAAGTGGCATCCACATCTGTAACTTTGACAGTACTGAACACTGAACACTGACAGACAATCAAATTACATCTGAATTTCCGGGGAGTGGAGTTATTGTCTTTTTCCTATAGTGTGCAACAAATACACCCTTGTATTTCTAAGTTGTTACTGTTGTCATTCTTTATGTGGACTGGCTTTTAAACTGTATGAAAAGTGTTCACCTTAAAAACTGTGATGTTGACAGATGACCACAGGAAGCATTAATGGACAGGAAATAAGTTTTCTAACTCCTGACCCACCCTTCAATGAACTTTGTTCTCCCATTGTTAGTGGATTAGCCCCTTGAGTTCATTAAAATAATGGACTGCTGCAGTATTAACTGTAACTCTGCCTGTAACTTTACTGAATACACTCCACCAAGCTTTCTGTAAACACTTGGATTTTGGACAAAAAGATCACAGTTAAAATTAAAGTCTAGTCTCATGTGTTGTAGAAGGCTTCTGGTGAAGAAGCTAAATTCTTTCCTGTATTTGCTGGATCGCACCATATGGATGACTGATGACATAAGAGTTCAGATGACGTTTCATCATCTCTGTCAAAAACATCTCTTGAATAATGAAATAACACCCTTTTTTGTGCCTGTCAGACATGATGGTGCAGGAGTACAGCAAATTTGGCTCATTGGACACCTACTTGAAGAAGAATAAAAGTTGTGTCAATATCACATGGAAACTGGAAGTGGCAAAGCAGCTGGCGTGGGCCATGCACTACCTGGTAAGACATACAGGCAGTGGTTGTTTGGCTATTTTCATGTTCAGCTACGTCCAGGTGACACATGTTTTTCCTGTTATGACAATTCATAGGAGGATAAGAACCTCATTCATGGAAATGTTTGTGCCAAGAATGTTCTTCTGATCAGAGAGGAGGATCGTAAAACAGGCAGCCTGCCCTTCATCAAGCTCAGTGACCCAGGAATCAGCATCACTGTGCTGCCCAAAGAAGGTGAGAAACGGACCGGATACCATCCATTTGTCAGAATAAGCTAAGTCAACATTCTTTGATTTGTAAAATATAAAATTCACAGGTTATAAAAATAATATTATCATACAAGCAGAATATTGTTTTTGTATTTGCAGTAGGCAAAGTATTTCTGACTGTGTTAGAGCACGTGGGCCAAATGGAGTTTTAGGTTTGTTGAAAGCAAGGCAAGATTATGTCGGCATTACCAGAAGTGGAATGATTTTACCATCTGTGTGATGTGTGATCCATAACAAAGTACAATAACTTGATCATGTTGTTACACTCACTCCTTGTAATCAGTCGAGGTTATTTCATTTTAATTTATCTCACAGTATCGTCAGAACTGTCTGTAAGCACATCTCATTGAATAACATATTTACAGATGAATGTCACTCACAAGCAGACCTGTCCTTAACTTAAACCCTCTTTTAGTCATAATTGAGATATTAATATTGAATACAGAAACTATAGGGGTAGAATTTATATTTTTTCAGTGAAAATATGTTGGTTATGATTCAATGTCTTTCGAGTTTCCTCAAAATGTGATATGAGAAAATTCTGCTGTTATTTGTGTTTTTGTAGTGAGGTTAGGATGTTAAAATGGTTTGAAAAATGTACAGAAAATCAGAGTCTGGAATTTGAACCCAGTACACAGTGGTTTAAAACACCTTCCTTCCTCTTTTCCTATCTGTGTCTGTCCCTCAGTTCTGGTGGAGCGTATCCCATGGGTGCCCCCAGAGTGCATCGAAAACCCCCATAACCTAAGTTTAGCCACAGACAAGTGGGGTTTTGGGACCACTCTTTGGGAAATCTGCAGCGGCGGTGACAAACCACTGAGCACCCTGGACTGCTCCAAGGTCACAGAAACTGAGCATGTACAGAATTCAGCGTCGACACTAATCACCACCGCACAAGTCCTCATGTTTGCTGTTCTCTCCCCTGCAGAAGAACCTGTTTTATGAGGACAGACATCAGCTGCCGGCTCCTAAATGGACAGAACTGGCCAACTTGATAAACAACTGTATGGACTATGAGCCATCACACCGGCCGTCCTTCCGAGCAGTTATCAGAGACCTTAACAGCCTCTTTACACCAGGTCAGTAGTAGGACTGGCAGTCGGTGCAAATCTGGTTTTATTACACATATTACAGGAGATGAAAATCAAGTAATTGTAATATTTATGGTACTGTTAAGAGACTATATGCAGGTGAGAACACTTCAGATTCAGTAGTCTCCTGCTCCCCCTGGTGGTTGGAGGCTTTAAAGGTCATAAATCCTACTACTCCATATAGTTCTATGGGACTTCTGCCAGTCATTAGTTGATTCAGTTCAAGTCATCATCTTTCTGATCAGTTTGATTTAAATTACTTATTTGATATCATAAGTAGGTGACTGACAGCTGTAATGACCAATCATGGTCCACGTCCACGAACCAGTCAGCTGGTGCATGTCACATCTACTGTACGGACTCTGGCACCAAAGTGCTCCAAACTGACTTCTAGACAGATTTTTTATTTATTTCAATTGATTTTTTTGTGTTGCAGACTATGAGCTGCTGGTGGAGAGCGACATGGTGCCAAATAGGGCACGGGGTTTTGGCTTTCCGTGGGCCTCTGAGAGCCAGGAACCTGCCCAGTTTGAAGAAAGGCACCTCATCTTTCTTAAGCAGCTGGGAAAAGTGAGAGCTTTACACCAACATTTCAATATGTGTTTAAACCTCACTAACCTTCTGGATTCTGTTGTCATTCTGTGTCCTCTTGTCTTACTCTAACCTCCCTCTGACCTCACCCCTCAGGGCAACTTTGGGAGTGTGGAAATGTGCAGGTACGACCCCCTGCAGGACAGCACAGGCGAGGTGGTAGCGGTGAAAAAACTACAGCACAGCACAGCGGAGCACCTCAGGGACTTTGAGCGGGAGATCGAGATCCTCAAGTCCCTCCAGCACGAAAACATTGTCAAATACAAAGGAGTTTGTTACAGTGCAGGTATGAGCGCGTCATCTGATAACTCTGCTTTAAGGGATACTCATATATATCCTGGTGCTTATTGTACTTGTATAACTTAATTCACTACTTGAGGTATGTGCTAAATAAAACAAAGAACTAGAGTTATAGAGAGGATTGTGGCTTTTTTCTTTTCTTCTCCACACTTAGTCTGTGTACACTGCACAGTCAGACCTAAGTCCACATTGCTCACAGATCATATTTGTGCTTATTTTCCTCCTCCTTCTCCAGGACGAAGGAACCTCCGGCTGATTATGGAATATCTCCCCTATGGCAGCCTCAGAGATTACCTCATCAAAAACAAGGACCACTTTGACTCATTGAAACTCCTGCATTATGCCTCACAAATCTGCAAGGTACCACCTGCCAGGTCCACTACAGTCACATCAAAACAGGAAAACAAGATAACAGAGAGTAAAAATGAATGAGAGTAGGAGTACAAATTGTGTTGATCAGTGGTAAGTGGTATTATTAGCGTAAAAAAAGTATTAGATTATACTACATTAATAAGGAGAATGTAGAAACACCTCAGCAGTTTATGTTTTGATCAGCATCCTTATGCTACTGTTGTTTATTCTAAATTATAGATCTCGTATCACGGAAGAATGCACTTTTTACCTATTAAATATGCCTTTTGGAGTCTTCCATTATTGCACAATGAAAATCTTTTTGCAAATAAATCCATGTTTTTATATGCACATGTGCCAAAATCATGTTGATTTGTTTGTTGTTTTCCTCTAGGGTATGGACTACCTTGCCAATAAACGTTACATCCACAGAGACCTGGCCACCAGAAACATTCTGGTCGAAAGTGAGATGAGGGTGAAGATTGGAGATTTTGGCCTGACCAAAGTGTTACCGCAGGACAAAGAGTACTACACTGTCAGAGAGCCGGGGGAGAGCCCCATCTTTTGGTGAGGAACATGACCAACATGTTTGGTTTTTACCCTTCGGTCATCTTCAAGCCGAAGGGGGATTCCAATCGTTTAGTCGTCTGTCTGTCCATTCAACAACGTAAACGCGTTATCTAAAGACTGCATCGAGAAATTTGCACCAAATTTATACTGTGGATGCATCTTGATATGGAGAAGAAGCTTATTGAAAATAGATCACCTTGACCTACTTTGTCAAGGTCAAATGGTGACATGTCTTTTCAATGACCTTATTGCATTATCTGGAGAATGCCTTGAGATTTCCGCACCAAATTTACATAAAGACAATCTAATGGAAATTATGAAGCAGTAACTTTCAACAGACTCACACTATCTTACATGAAGGGTTGGTGGTTTGAGTCCCGCTCTAGTCATGTGCTGTTGTCTCCTTGGGCAAGACACTTCACCACCACCACCAGAGTGAGAATGTGAGAGCGAATGAATAATGGATCAATAATGTAAAGCGTTTTGGATGCTTTGAAAAGTGCTATAGAAATCTAATCCATTATTATTATTATTATTATTATTATTATATTTGGCTGAGGGGTATTAAAAGTGCACAGTATGTTATGTTTCATTTCATCTACACACATTTTTGAGCTTAACCCTTTGACGCCGATTGTCACAAATTCACACCAAACCCCCCCCGCTCCAAAATGCAACCAAAATATTATCTACTTGAAAGAAAAAACGCAAGTCAAGTTTTTTTTTCCCACAATTGGAAATCGATTCAAGCGTTAAGGGGTTAAAAACACTTAAAGGTTGTTGAGGTTATGACAGACCATCTTTCTGCTCATTGCTCTGCTGACTGTGTGGTTCTGACTGGTAATTGTCACGTCTGGTGCTGTTTTTAACGTTAGCTGCATCCATGTGATGATGTGGTGGACTATATATGCGTCGTCTTGTGTTTTCCAGGTATGCGCCAGAGTCACTGACAGAGAGCAAGTTCTCAGTGGCATCAGATGTGTGGAGTTTTGGCGTCGTCCTCTATGAGCTCTTCACCTACAGTGACAAGAACTGCAGCCCACCAGCGGTACTGCATCTATTTATAGACCCGTTCTACAACATGTGTTTTCTGTCACTTTTCCTGTTTGCTCATTTCGGTTTAAGCTAATAAAGCGGTTTTGCAGCCTGTTCCAGCATCGGTCAGTGCTAAAGGATGGCCTCAGGAAATCAGTTCACTCAGCGCTAATGTAAGCCAAAAATTCTTCTTCTATGTTTAGGTGTTTATGGAAAAGATGGGAAAGGAAAAGCAGGGCCAGATGATCGTCTACCATTTGATAGACCTGCTCAAACAAGGATATAGGTTGCCTCCACCTGATAATTGTCCAAAAGAGGTCAGTAACTGTGTAAAACTGCTGGAAGTGCTTTAGTCACAATTGTGTTTGGCCTGAGGATAGTACACATACAGTCTTTTTTTTCAGAGCTTTGTTTTCTGGATAAACCAAAATTAGCGTCACATCTTCAGTCACAAGGAAGCTGGTTAAGAATAGAATATTTTGGGCACTGAGTAGAGATGTGTCATTTTCTAAAATTCTGTCTTTTTTATTATTTTGTATATGTGTGTGTGTGTGTGTGTGTGTGTTTTAATGTTGCTTGATGTTTTTCAAACACCTCTCTCAGATTCACAAGATTATGACAGAGTGCTGGAGCAGTGACCCCAAACTGCGACCTACATTCAAGACGTTAATTCACAGTGTGGAAACTGTACGAGGCAGCAAGGATGGATGAGTGCTGCTGATCCCTGAACCTTTGACCTTTAAGTGTCAGACCTTACATCTTATCTTCACCAAACAGGACAATGAAGATCTCTAAGCCATCTGGGTTTCCTGCAATGAGTATCAAGTATGCTTGGTTTCATGTATGTGCGTGTGTGTGGTGTGTGTGTGTGTACGCGCACTATTTTGTTTGAATGCCAGTCTTTACGTTTTAGAGCAGTATAAGGATTACAACAATACACCTACATTTTTCTGTGTCCATATTCAGAATACACACACTCTGAATAATCAGCACACTACATCAGTCTCAGATAGAAACTTTTTAACCACCTTCAACAATTAAACCTTCAGCCACATTTCTTTAGGAAGTAGAATATTAGTATGTACAGTAGTGCTCTACTGGTAAAACAGTTTGAAATAGACTGTGGAAAATTTGAGATTCTATGAACCTTTTATTGACTTGTTTAAAGTGTTAAACTCAAATGTTTTGCTCTTACTTTGTGTAAAAACAGCCCAAAAGACCAAATCTGGCATCTGGTCATAATTAAATGTTTGTCTTGCTATTGACTGTTTTTTTTTTTTTTTGTTTTTTTTTTATACCTTTGGACCCACTGTGAACATGTCACAGTGAGCAGCAGATGGATCAGTGCAACATCAGCACTGCTCTGTTGTAGTGAAGAGAAAACTCAGCCGAAAGGTGAAGCTCTGGAATTAAGATGGAGCACTAAGCTTGTACCGTCACCTTTGGAGACGAGCTATGGGTAATGACTGAAAGAATATGAATGTGGCAGGGATGGGGGGGGGGTTCTGGGCCGTGGAACCTGGGAAGCAGGAAATGGATGGAGTTGTTTATTGCACGTTAATGATGCAGTTAATTTTTATGAGATGTTGAAATACATCCGGAGCAACAGCCAATCTTTAAAGTTTAAGTACCACACCAGTGTTTTATCGTCGTTAGGATATAATAATACCCAAGTCGAAGAGTCTTAACACCAGACTCTCGAAGTGTTGGATTCAATAATCATCAGTATTTAGAGCTTTGGGAATAATTATGACACCACTGGGACAAAGTGGTGAAAACTCAACATTTGTCATTAATGAGACTTTCAAAGCCGTCAGGGTTTTTTGTGCATAAATATGAGTCCAAAATGTGGCACAAACACACAAGAAATGTGTGCTTACTTTTTTAACCCTTTCATGCATAGTGGTCACTACAGTGGACAGCTGTTCTCTTGTATATTCATGGATTTTGTTGTTTTGGTTCTGTGTCAGCCAACACAGTGGAGGCTCATGTACCATCCCATACACTGCAATCCACAGTGTTATTCTAACTTTGCTGTTCATGATAAACCTGATCTGCACTAACATGTTTGAGTGTAAATCATGTGCTTGTTCTTGTTCTTAGACTGTAATTAACAGGCTTTTTTTTTTTTTTTTTAAACAAAAAGTTTTTTGGTTTTTTTTGCATATTTTCTCCATGAAGTGAGTAGTGATTAGTATTAGTGTACGTTAAAATGTGAGAAAATATCAGATTAGCTGCATTAAAAGTGTTTTTATTTTGTAGTTTTCACAGTACATCAGTAAATACGTTTCTTTGCTTCAAAAAATAAATGCATCCTGGTCAGCTGAGTGGACATTTTTGCAACTCCGTGAAAAATAGGTTCATAAAAAAATCACGTTGGTTTTTAATTAATACCTACAGGAATAAAAACACTCAGGAAAAGGTCTTAATTAAGGCTCATAATTCATGCATCAAAGGGTTAAAGAAGAAATAAATGGCACTTTTCATTTTACTACTCAATAATATATAAATTCCAAATATCTAATGCTGAAACAATTAGTTTACGAACAATGAATGTTCCAAAAACAATAATGAAAGCTCACTTGTAGGACTATTATATTGAATATCTGTCAAAAATCCCAGATGACCTAATAATTATTTCCCAAGCCATTCGTCAAGGCAGCCTCACTGTGCTCATAACTTCAGGGAAAAGAATATTTCATCAGCTGTTAGAACTGCCATGAATTACATAAGTGTCCAGATGATGACGTCTGTTGACTGTTTTTGTGGGTATTGGACTTTGTAGTTTGTCAAGTATTACTTCTAAAGCATTAGCGTGCTGACTTGAGAACCAGGTAAAACCTTTTATTTGTTGTATTTTGGCATGTTGTCACAGTACGTCAGCCGGCTGACATTAACGTGCAGCCTGACGCGCCGCTGTGCCTCATTACAGGCCGACAGCCACTAGCATGACTGGAGTCTGCAGCTTCTCTGTCAATGTTATCATGGAAATCTGAGGGAAAGTTACCAGAGTTATTGACTAGTCAAATTAATAACAGCCTTAAAAATTCAAGGCACACTAAAAGGCTTGAATATGTTTAGCCCTGATGTATTTTTTTTTTTTATAGTAAATGAGGTAAAACATGTTCGGCTCTTGAATATAGTTTGTTTACATCACATTCATACAGTGAAATTGAGAAACACCAAAGAGGCAGCAATAACTGGTTTTAGATCAGTTTGAGAAATGAATGTATTTTTACATCATGAAGTCATTAATGATCATTCTTTTTTAGATATTGTACAAATACAGGATGCTGTAATGAAGGCTGTACTTTTTTCAGTAGGTATGTCTCATTAGCCTCATAACATAAATGCTTCAGTCATATTTTTGGCCATATTGTCATATCTGCATAAAATGAAACAGCAGTATTAGGAAAATAAAGTTTCATAGATATAAAAATTCCACCATAAATATAACTTAAGTAATTATGCTATGAGGCAAATGATATGGGATGTATTAAAAAGGAATTAGCTTTTATTTTCTGCATTTGTGTTGATGCCACAGTGTTTTATTTAAAGCCCTTGTTGATGCTTTTGTTTTCTAAAAGGAAAACATGGTCATTTCACAAGAATATGCAGGTAATATGGATTTTGTTTAAAGTACGCATTAAAGTATCAGCAATGTTTTGTTTCTAATTACTGCTGATGTTTTTTAGGAACTTACAGGTCACAGCACACACATACAAAACGCCAAAGGCTGAATGCCCTCTCACATTTTTAAGTATGAGTCACTGTGAAGAGCAATGTTTTCTCACTTAGACACACTCGTACACAATGTCTGCAAACTCTCACGCCACTACAACTAACAGTTCACGTATTGATGGTCAGACTGCCCGACTCTTTTACATCAATTCTGTTGTAAAAGCAAAGTTTTGTTTGCTTTGTCCAAGCTTGGTCACATCTTTTTCAGATTCACACACTGATTTATTGTCCAGTATATTATCACATGCCGGGAATTTACTTTCGAGCGACTCTTATGCCACAACAGGTGTGTTTTTTCCCATTATGACATCAGAATTCTATAGTATGACTGTTGGGGCTGTGGTGGTAGGTGTGAATCTGTGTAAAACATCTCTGTGGTATCTGTTTTCCACAGATATTGGGAAGAAAATAAGTTTAACGTGATTCTTTTCCTTTTGTTTCATGTCAGGGCAATTTTTATGTGTAAATACATGTAAATATTGCTTCTGTTTACCTCTGTATGTGTGTTTATACTTTTATTAAACATGAAGTAAAGACTATTGACTGTGTATTCGGCTTTTTTTCCATTCAGGCAAAAAAACAACAACAAAAAAACAAGGCGGACAAAGTCAAATGCATGCTTCCTGCATCAGAAAGCGTTAAGAGACAAGGGGGAAAAAAATCCACTCTTTGGCTGTAGTGTCCTTAGGGTGTTGACAGAAAATAATCAGGCAGGTGTAATGTTGTGAACAGAAGCCAGCAATAAGTTCACAGCAGCCTAAATGACATTAATGTGTGATATTAGCCTGTGCCAGTCACATAGTCTGCAGGCGAGAATATGGATGCACTTTATTGGTCCCATAATGTCCGAAATAAACAAGTGTTTGTAGAAAGAAACTTGATTGTTTTCATACATTTTGTACCAATACCCATCAACATTTCAGGTTATTTAAAATTTATTTACAAGAAAGCTTTAAACATACAGAATTCTCCAGTGGGAGTAAAGAAAATCACACAAAGACATGAAGATGGAGTGATGTGATGGGTTATTTCAGATTATTATGACTATACATGATATATATTCTGCAATAAGACACAGCAGATGTGAACTCTCCTCCTCTCCATCACATCACCCTTTACAGTATGTCACTCTGCCACCAGCCGTTCATTTCCTCCCCCTCCTCAACACAATCGTCCGATGTCATTTTTGGTGCATCCCTGGCTGCAGCACATCCCCGCCACGCCCAGTGAAAAGTTCCTCTTCTTCTTGCTGGGTAGGGGCCGGTTGTCTTGGGCCGGTGACTGCTGGGTGTTCTCCAGGGAGACCGGCTCACTGAGCGCCTGCTGCAGGTCTCCGTAGGCCCCGTAAATGGCCAACAGGTCTGACAGCGAGGATGACGAGGGGATGTGGAGAGGATAACGGCTGTCTGAGAGCTCTGCGCTGAGTTGAAAGGTCTGCTGGGTATCCTCAGCTGGAACATCACTGAGGGAACTCGACTGGAAGAGGTCTGAGGAGGGAAAACACAGAGGTGAAAATAGGTGGAGAAGAAGGAAACTAGAACTGAAATACAAGCTAAGATTTGTTTATTCATTTCAGCATAAACAAGACCATGAAATAATGGACATGGGATGACCGTTTAAGTGGTGTCGTATGAAAATGAGAGAAAAATTGCCGTTTAATATGAACTTTTGTTTGTTTTGGCTTTAATGTCTGTGTTCAGGACGAGCTTAAATGTTTATTGTGCGTAAAAATCTCTTTATTTCTTCTGTTTTGGTGTTACAGTGTTCATGTCTAAGTACATGTCAAAGCTAAGGTGAGTACTACTTAGGATCCTAAAAAAATAAATTAAAAAAATGAAGGTAATTATGAAAGAAATTGCCAAAAGAATGTTCAATCACACCAAAAGTGAAACACTATTGTGTTAACACATTAATAATAAACTGAAAGTAATCAGCTTTTTCATGATGTTCCTCCAATTTTGGGGATTTAAAGGTTTCTGGTGAAGTAAAAATGTTCCCCAAACAGAAAACATTGCACTGTTTCAGCTGAAAATGGGAGAAATGTCACAAGTCACAAGGGTAAGGGATGAGGAAAAGCTGATACTGTTTCTGTTCAATTAAGTGAAATCAGATTTAAAGGCTGAGTAATTCAGTTGAAGTGTTCTCATCTCCATGTAGACCTTAAACTGTGCTCCGTCAACCCTCTGTGAGCCTTTTAAGGACTGTGGGTATTTTAATGACATTCAACCGTCCTGTTGAACTCACCTAGGTCGGCGTCTGTAGATCTTCTCCACCGGGAGCCTCCACAGGTGAAAATGACGGCTCTGATGAACTCTCTCCCACACAGTTTGACGCCGTAGTCCCTCGGCATGATCAGTTTGCTCATGATGTCTGCCCTTACGCTGCTGCATATACCGCTGACACACACCACAGCCACGGCCAGAGTCAGTTTCCAGATCATCTTCCCTTGCTTTTATCAGTCGGTGTGTTTGTGCTGCGCAGGTGAACCAGCTGAGCTCCTCCTCAGATCACTGTTTCCTTCTTAATTTCTTTTGCAGCCTGATCAGCGTTTGTCTGTCAGAAGCTTAAGACTTTACCTTCTTCTTCTTATCTTTTGGTCAGTGAACACATCCTTATATAGTCCCTAAGTCTCTCACTCGTTGGCTCCTCATCAACCTCTGTGTTCAACCCCAGTGCTCCCCCTCCCTCCCTCCCTCTCTCCCTCCCCCCTTCATTCACGTCATTTAGATTGACGACAATGACGTAGTTGAAGTTATTTCTTTGTTGTAGTGTTATTAGGATAATTTTATGTGAAATATGACTGATCACACATTAATCACCGTCCAGGAGAAGCTGTAAATCAGCAGCATATGAAACGTGCTGGAG
The DNA here is from genome assembly GCA_030068375.1 of Ostorhinchus rueppellii. Classification (NCBI taxonomy): domain Eukaryota; kingdom Metazoa; phylum Chordata; class Actinopteri; order Kurtiformes; family Apogonidae; genus Ostorhinchus; species Ostorhinchus rueppellii. Next base: position 8,753,549 of record JAQQZY010000005.1, read on the forward strand.
TTTTGTGCATTTCACTGATGGAAAAATAACACTGAGGTTTTGGGCTGTTGTTCCTGATCATAAAATACAATCAGAGAGAAGAGACGCTTTACAAAATGTCTTCTTTACTCATGTAACAAATACATTTTCCACCAGTGGTTACATTCTACCATCATATGGTTACATACATGCTTTAACATGATCATGATTAAAAAAAAAAAAAATAAAATCATTCCAAGTGCACCAACGGTAACAGTACTTTTTGGCATAAATCTTGTTATTAGTCTGAACATGTTGTTATTCTTTTACAATCAAACAAACTGCTCCATTATGTGATTTTTTTTTAAAGTTTAATGTCAGTGTAGTTAGTAAAAAAAAGTCCTTTTAGCAGCTGCACAAGTAATTCCAAGTAAGAATTTTTTATTGACACACAAGGATCCATTTTCATTTTCCACAGGATTCCATTTTCCACATGCTGCTCAGAGCTGTTTCATCAAATCCTGGGCAAAAAAATTATGTTAAAAAACACTAGTTGGACTTCTGTTAATTGAATTAATTTTGCATGAAAACACAAAGTGTGTTAAAAATGGCTGTTACGGACATGTTCTGACTTATGTCAGCTTTATGATTAAATTTGACAGAATTTATGCATAATTGACTGAAAGCACTTTAATTTTTTTTTTTACTGAGTACATTTATTGGTTTTGGTTAAAATGTACAGTGTTTAAATGTATTAGACCACCTGTCATGAAAACATAACTTCATAGTTTATCAAAAACGTATTTCAAATGAGCAAATTCATTGTTATTCACTAAGAAAATGACCAATTGGAATACCAAAATAGTCCTTGTTGACAAATAATACCATAAATGTCCATATTTAGTGTGTCCACCTTTGGTGCAGATAACACTTTACATTCTTGCTGCCATTGTTTTTATG
>JAQQZY010000005.1:8779695-8791721 GCA_030068375.1 Ostorhinchus rueppellii
TATTATTATTATTATTATTATTATTATTATTATTATTATGATGATGATGATGATGATGATGATGATGATGATGATGACGATAATAATAACAATAATAATAATTTTATTTATATAACACCTTTAAAAACTGGATTTGCAACGTGCTTTACATACATAATATAAAGGGCACAACAGCAAGATGCAAGATGTAAACAAGGATACTAAAACAAGGGCAACACAATCAAAGGAACACCTAAAACATCATGTATAAATAAATAGTTAAAACAGAGTGAAATTAAAAAAAAAAAGATGATGATGAGGATGGTTATTATTATTATTATTATTATTATTATTATTATTATTATTATTATTATTATTACGATGGTGATGATTATTATGATGATAATGGTGATAATTCAACTTATTAGGATTATGACGATGATGAAATTGCTGATTATTATGCTGATGTCCTTTCACTGGTGTAATTGTAACTCTAATATAGCAATAATATTTCTTTTACTGCACCCATTTCTGTAGTCATTTTTTTAAGCTAAACTTGCATTGCTTGCATTCTCTTATTCTCTTTTTTGTTACTAAATCTCAACAGTCTTAAACTTTTTACTGCAGCTTATTTGCTCATACTAATACACACTATTAGTATGAACTATTTCTACACATAAGTAATCACCTTTGACCCGGTGTAATGATTACATACTGAGTCCCAGTTTGACTAACTAGAAAGAATAAATCCCAGTCACAATAATTTCATGCGATTAATTCAACCTTATGGGCAATAAACTGACAAGATTGTAAAATAAGTGACTGAATAATCCAAACTACCAGCTGCAACAACTGCAATGTAGGTGAAGTTCTTAAGAACTATGTCTATTTGGAGAATTTCCCTTAACACTGACAAGGGTAGTTGAAAGGACCATGCAAGAGTTATTTCAGAGGAAAAACAACACAGCAATGAGTGATAAATCAATCACATGACAGGGTACACAAAATAAACAACTTAAGTAGGTTTGATTTCACTGATAAGCTTCACTATAAATAGGACCTATGGGTGGAGTGTTGCTCTAACATATTTTTCTTCTTAGAATAGAATACAATAGAATGCTTTAATGTCTGTCCCAAATGATGACAGAAATTCATCTTCTTCATGGTTCTTCGTCTTCTTCTTTCTTCTTAGGTGGATGTGTTGAGAATGTTTACTTAAGATGGGGAAGTAGAAATGCTGTACAGTCTGCATATGTTTATCAGAAAACAGCTGTGTCATTGTAATGACATGATGAATCATCAACATGTGATTGTTTATTGTGTAGAGCTTGTGTGTGTTTTTAACCAGGTCAGATGTGGAAATGATGTGGATCCCACATTTGGCTTACATTGGTAAAATGACTCATTTTACAGTTAGTCCAGCCACAGTATTCCTGACATTATCTCCACATTGATTTGACCTCAGGTCTCAATGGACTGGGCTGTACTCTTAATACTGCAAGTCATTCTTCAGCCAGTGTTTTCAGGTGTGTAGTATCACATATACACCAATGGAGATGTCATGTTGCTTTATTCATGTCCAATATTCAACATTACATGCACAGTTTAGTTAATATTAACACTTCTTTGTATTGTTTCTCTCCAGTCTTGTTCACTGTTGAGGCAGAACAAACCACGTACCAGTCAGAGTATGGAGAGGATGTTGTCATTGGCTGTAGGTTTCAGCCAGTACCATCCAATTCTCATTCTGGAATTGTCGTGAACTGGCGCGAGGTCTCTTCTTCTGGGGTTCGTGTGGTGTACAAGATAGATAATGGAGTAGAGCGCTTGGAATCTCAAGATCCAGCATATCAAGGCCGAGCAAGTCTTCTCACTAATGAACTGGAAAAAGGCTGGGCTAAGCTACAGGTTATTATTTTAACATATTCTAACATATTCACTAACATATTCACATTTACTATAAATTTGTATAGGTATTCACTAATTTCATGTAAAACAATCCTGCTAGCTGATGTAGTAAGTTGGGGACACTTGATATCCCTCCAGCGCATGCTATTGAGTGGTTTCAATCAGTTTACCAGCCTGGAAGGGGCTGAATTTCTTAGTCATTTCAGTAACATTGTATCATCTGTGTTTTCCAGTTATGGAATATTAAATGTTGATGCACCGCTGAATGGAAACAAAACACCATAACTGCATTGGCATGAAGGAGAAATGTCATATACTGGCTATATTTAGCTGCTGGCCATAGCTCCATCATGAACATAAAAAACTTCAGTAGTATTGTGCTGGATATTCATCATAAAGTGTCACTGTAATGCCAACTGAGAAAAAAAACATGATTATCGCTCTTTAGGAGCATGTTGTTATTGACAGAATTTTATTTTAAATTGTTGGAAGGTGAGCAAATGTATGGGATGTAAAATGTAAAGTTGACAGATAGTTACACATGTCCCATCAAAGTGAAAATCTAAATGAATGAATAAATAGTCACCATCTGAAATTAACAAAGTAAATAGTTCAGATCCTTCCACTGGATAATTACTGCAGTGATTATTAGATTTCAGCTGCAGTAAGTTATTTAACCCTGGCTGATGCAGTGAGTAGCCTCATTTCTTTAGCAGCAGTTCATTTATTATGGAGCATGAAGATTAGATGATGCTGGGATACATCCAGCTCACTCTGCTATCTCAAAGCGTTAGATATCATTTCTAGACATTAAACCCATATAGAAAATGTTGTCCATGCACCCCCAATGTGGCCCCCCTCACGAAAAAAGAGAGACTCAGAGCTGTTGAGAAAGGTCTTTCTTCAATTCCTGCAAGAATATCCTCTTTGTGTTCAACTAAACAGGCTCAGGTTTCACACTGAGGAAGTAAATATTTCAATAAATATAGCTTTTGTGATATTTTTGTTTCGTGCTGTGCCTTGGGGTTTTTCTAATGTAAAATATGTGCCGTGGCTCAAAAAGGTAACACTGAAAGGGAAACACTCTACTAGTCTTTGAATGGTGGGAGGAAGCTGGAGTACCCGGAAAGAACTCATGCAAACATGGGGAAAGCATGCAAATTACACACAGAAGTGTCCCTGGTTGGAATCGAACCCAGGACCCCCTTGCTGTGGGGCAACAGTGCTATCCACTGCACCTACCATTATTTCTTACTCTAAAAATACAATGACACACTGACAAAGGTCTGATCAGTGCTATGTTGGAATAAGATGCTGTAATTCTAGTGAGTAAATACAGATAAGAGACTCATACTAATCTTCACATCTAAATCTTAGCAGGAAAGCAAATAAACTTTTTAACTGTTGATCACACATGACCACAATATCAACAGGTTTAACAGTACATATAGATATTAGGGTGTTGTTGACTTTTTCAGGTCATTTATGGACCCTCTCTTCTTACTGTTTGTGTTGTTTTACAGTTGTCCAAGCTCAGGATCAGTGACTCTGGCACCTACGAATGCATTGTACAAACCGAAGATGGATTTGATTACAAAACCATAGATCTGTCCATTAATGGTAAGTACCAAGTCTGTGGGAAACGGACGGTATGGTTCTTGGAATATAGTCAGACAGATACTACAGGGGCTTCTTTCTGGAAATAGTTTTGGCTTCTGGCCCAGTGCAATGGCCATCATTTCTGGGCAGGGTCAATCTGAAAGAGAAACTTAAAGCAGTATTACTCAACTTAGAAAATCTTGGTGACTGTTAAGTTCTTGTCCAGATGTTCCTCTTCTTAATATTGTGCAAGAGCCCCTTGTTGTAATTTTAGGACCACCTCATAGTTACTGGTAATTATTGACGATTTCTCTTCAGCTCCTTATAAAACGGTGTCTAAACACATCCAGAAGTCTGCAGTGGGGGATGAAGTGCTACTAACCTGCCAGTCTGAAGGATATCCAGAATCTAAGGTTCTGTGGCAGGATGGACACCACCAGAGTCTGAAGCCCAACACCACATCTGTATCAACAGCAGAGAAGCTTTACAAAGTCACCAGTCAGATCCATGTCACATCATCTGACAAAAACAACTACACTTGCAGCTTTGAAAATGGTGATGTCTCTGCAACATTTCATATTCCAGGTAAACATGGATCATTTTCATTATTTTTCATAAACAAGTTTGTAGGATGCCAGTCATGGACGAAACAATACGACACAATACAATACTATACGATCAATAACAACATGGTACAATATCACACACATCACACTGTTACACAGACCCTCTAACGTATCTAAAATTCTCTGGGGTCCACATAAAGGGATTCTATGTAGTATTGATATTGCAAAGTCTACAAAAGCCATGAACAATCCAAAGATATGTATCCATCGTCATAAGATATGTATATTATGGAATCATCAGGTTTTCTTCTTCAAACTAAAACTCATAGCAGGTTATTTTGTCTGTCAGTATATAACTTTCATCAGCTCATAGTTTACATCATAGCTCTGTTAGCTTAGCTTTGTTTTTAGACTGAAAACAACCCCATTCTGCGACACGGTGGTGCAGTGGATAACCACTCGTACTTCACAGCAAGAAGGTCCTGGATTCGATTCCAACACCAGTCGACGGTGTTTGCATGTTCTCACTGTGTCTGTGTGAGTTTTCTCCGGGTACTCTGGCTTCCTCCCACCTTCTAAAGACATGCACTGATAGGTTAATCAGTTAATCTAAATAGGTGGCCCACAGGTGTGAATGTGAGAAGGATTTTTTTGTCTATATGTCAGCCCTGTGATGAACTGGCGACTTGTCCAGGGTGTACCCCGCCTTCGCCCTTAAGTAGCTGGGATAGGCTCCATGCGACCCCGTGACCGTAGTGAGGATAAAGCAGGTATAGAAGATGAATGAATGAATGAATGTCAGCCCTGGGATGAATTTATCTTGATGAACTTAAGTAGCTGGGATAGGCTCCAAGCGACCCCCGTGACCCTAGCGAGGATAAAGTGTGTTCCAAAGATGAATGAATGAACAACCACAAACAGCCTCTGTTTTCTGTGTGGTTTGTGTTGTCAGTAGTTACACTAAAGATTTTTGGAATCGACCAAACAAGGTCAGAACTGTCACAGTTTAGTCTGAACCATTGATCAACAAACAACACCTTAGCAGAGATAATAACACCACATATTAACTCTATACCTTTATGAGCCTCATAATCAAACTCAGCTGTGTAGAAGAAACACTACCATGTAAACAGTGATGAACAACAACAGTACTTTTCTCACTATGTCACTTTCTTTGACTCTAAAACATGTTTCTTATTGGTTCTCATCCCATCCGGTCACTTTCTGATGCTGGCAGAATGTTTCACTACTCTTTTTAGTGGTCACATAAATCCAACAGTCTGTCAGTATGAAATGAGATTCAGTTTATGTCTCCACTATTCAAATATATTGGTCTCTTTTGCATAACTTTGGAACTCTTTATTCTAAACACTCTAATCATAAGTTTAGATCATTATTTAATATTTAGCATTAGAAATACTATGTGTAGCCCCTTTAAGAGTGACTACTCATAAATCGTAAATAAATTGGTTCATGTTCTTCTCTGTTTGTAAAAAGTATGCAGCTGTAACATCTTTGATATAAAGCTATATCACATCCTTTACTCTTTGGCTTTACCAACAAAGTACTCAAAATATACTTTAAGAACAAAGAAAATCAACTGAGAAGCCTGCAAAAATAACACAAAATGAATAACGCTCCTTTGCATTACTATGTTGCTATCCATTTGATCTTCATGCAGCTCCTTCAAATGGTTTCCTGTAAATGAACATGTGTTCTCTTACAGACACACAAATCTGCCGAACTTCATGTTTTCATAGAAACTAATTCACCCACTTATCAAAAGTTTTTCCAGTTTCTTGTTCATGACTTCTTTTTGATATCTCTCACTTCGTATCAAATGTTCAGAGGATGTATGTGACATATAAGTTCAAAGCTGCTCAATGATTTTCCACTTAGTTTGGCAAGATCTGAGGGTGTTTTCCATGAAACCTGGAGGATGTGTCTGGGTTTCATTTTTGCTTGGCTCAGCGTTATGTAAGAGTTCTGTCAAAACACAAATGTGTGAACTCTGTGCGTGGAAAGAAGCATTTCTTTGTAGTTAGGTTGATATGCATTTGTTTTGTTTGCAAAGGATGTGGTATGATCTCTATCTTAAACATGGTACAAGTAAAAGTAAAATGCAAATGGAAAAACACATATTTACAAATGAAGGTACAAAAATGAAGAAGACTGGCCTATTATAACCATAAGCCATTTTGACAGCTGTGTGTGTGTGTTTTTTTTAGATGTTGTAACAATTACTGTAAGGGGAAGTTTATGAAAGTTTGCCTTTGGTATATTTGGTTATTTCCACTGTGGCCAAATAATAAATCACACAGTGCCTTGACAAAACATGGGCTTGATCATGACTAATGTGCTATGTAACATGTGTAAGCATAACTCATTTATACTTTTTTCACTCTTTTAACAGATGAAATGGAACTCCCTGAAGCAAAACCTGAGGGTCTTGCTGTCAGCTTGTGCATTGGTGTGATTCTGGTTGTTATTGTCACAATTATAGTGTTGGCATATCGACGAAAAGGTAACTCATTTCTTTGTTTACATTGTCTATATTTGTCTAAAATGTTATATCACCCAACAGTTTCATCATATGTAATCTACAACAAACACAGCCATGCTTAAATAAAGTGGGTCAAATCGAGTACAAATGTAAACAGGTGGAGCAATGCATTAAAGCTACCAGTGGTGAAATATTTACATATTGTTTTTTGTTTTTTCAAAATAAGCTACAGTGTACAGTGCAGAAAAATGCCATCATGCATTCAACCTGAACCACTCACATGACTGAAAATGATAATACGTGATAGGTGGGGATGTTTTATTATACTGAGGAGTTGGAGTTTACAGCGAACACAGGGTGGCACCTGAAGTGGTTTATCCAGTTGTTTGATAACAAGCAAAGTAAAACTCATTTCTTTTTCTGAGGCTTTATTTCCTCATTGCATTGGTTTATTTTTAACCTGCATAATTGCCTTTGTAAGAAATGCTGCTACAGTTCCTTATAGAGCAGAATAGTATGTGACATGTTTAGTTTTAACCTTAAACCCCAGCTTTAACACAAATACTGACAAAAGAAAAAAAGTCCATCAGGTTCCAAAAATGAAGCTTAGATATCTAAAATTGAATAATGACTGGATAACTCAACAAAAACAAGCTCAAGTTGAAACACTGTGTTAAACTGTTTGACTCATCTATAAAGAACCATCATACTGTGAATATAAGACGAGGCAGAAAAGAAGAAGTAAAGACTGAAGACTATTTACATGTTCAATTTGGTCCCGTAGTGTTTGTTACCTACATCTGGATTTTTATTGTCATGTGCTCTGTGCTCTCATGTGAGGATGACTTAGCTTTTTGAAACCCAGCAAAATGTGGAAACACCCAGGTTGCTCTGGCTCTGTGGTACAGGGGATGTTTGTGAGATTACATGGTAATGCATGGGTGACTTTTCAGTGTGACATGTTTGGTGTTAGAACAATTCCTAGAGTAACAGCTCCATCATTTCAAGAGTAGGCTTATTACTTTTTTTTTTTTGACATAAATTAATGTGTGTGAATATCATATGGCTGTTACACAGTTGACATCTTGGGCAACCACAAGTTATTCAGTGCGTGTAAATCATAAGATAAAAATTCAAAAATCAGATGTCATTGCAATGAGATGTTTGAGTCAAAAATAACAATAACAACAATCAATACTCAAAATGTTTGTATTTTGTTCAGTTGATTAATATATAACTTTATCGCAGTAAAATGAGTAATAGTATAGTAAAAAAGAACAGAAGTCAGAAAAAATGAAAATGAAAGAAAAAGAAATGAAAGATGATTGAAATATCATAAAAACGAGCAAAAAGATTTAACATTTTTTCTCCCATCCCTCTATCTGTAGTCAAAAACTGTAATCTTTTTGTTTTTTGATAGACTCCAATTCTCGAAACACTCCCAATACCGGGAACCAACTGGTTGACAATCTGAGGAGAGTCTTTTCATCTGCTGCATGTAAGTTCACTCAGATGTGGAACTCTGTCTGTCCTAAAGATAAGCGCAGGAGAGGGGGTGACCGTCAAATGAAACCTCATACAATACATTTCTCATTAGCGAAACAAGGACACCCACTCTTTGTATTATAGGTAAAAATCAGATCCTGAAACTGATCATCATTTCATTCTCTACTGTGATGATTCAGCCAATGAATCATCTAGGTCCTGTGTATTCCCAAAAGCAAGTGTGTACATTTTGACTGACTTGGTTAAGTTTCCAGCTTAACTTTCTCACAGATGTACACTAATGGGCTTAGAGTTTTCAATAATGAGTCAGTCATTAAAATCCAAACGGACAGAGTTCTTCTTTAAATATTAACCTATTCGTGTTTTCTAACAATCTTCTTCTTATCCTGCAGGCCTTCAAAAATGCACAATAAATGATGAAGAAAGAACTACATTTAATGCATGTAAGTGGTTCTTATGTCTCCACTGTTATTACTGACTTACATGCCATTTTAGCTTTATTATTATTATTTTTTATTAAGTTAATGATAAAAAGTCATGTATTTAGTGACTCATCCTGACATATAGATGCCCATAAGAGGCCTTGAATAAAACAGGAGAGACACATTACCATTACCTTTACCATTAGCATTAATATTAACATTATTATTAGCATTACATTACCATTACAATTTCCAAGTACCATTACTATTAGCATTACTATTACTATTAGCACTACTATTACTATTAGCATTAATATTAACATTATTATTAGCATCACATTATATTACCATTACTATTAGCATTCGCATCACCATTAACATCGCCTTCTTTGCATGTTTGAAGCTTAAATGCAAACTAAATAAGTTGCCATTAAATAAACAACACAAAAAAGGGGGCAAAAGTGGAATGTACTCGGGTTATTTAGTGTCTTCTTCATCACAATCCTGTAACATTTGATAATGATCAAGTCTGTTGTTTGTTTCCAGGCCACGAAAACGGGTGTGTTGCTCTGGAGGCTTTTCTGAAAGATCATTACTCAGAGGTGATGGAGACAGAGAGGAGGAACCATTTGGAAGTTTTCTGTGTGAAGGAGTTACCTCACAGGCTGCAGAATAAGTGAGTCACCTACTCATATGGGTTAGAGAAACCACATCCTTTAATTTTTACGTACGTCTCATCCATACTTTGATCTCACTTCCAGTAACAACTACAATTTTGTTTTTGCATCAAAGCTGACAACCCTTCTCTTTGATTAAATGAATTGTCAAAATTCAACATTACAAATTAAATCTCAGGCTTATTTTCCCTGAAACCAGAGCTACTCGGTTATGCTGAGTATTTTAGAAAGCATACACAATCCTTCCAAATTTCTTTATGATATATACAAAAGAGGTTTTACTTCATTAAAAATCCAGTTTTCTCAGTTTTCCATCCACGACTTTCACCATATTAGCCTGATATTTTAAAAGCATGAATGATTTTTTAAAGTTGTATCCTGAGTATAAAATATTTCAGTGTCCATCAGGGATCTACATAAGGCCAAATACTTTAATATCTGTTTATTTGCAAATACAGTTTTCATCTGTAACAACCACTTATAGGCACAATAAACAAAAACAGTCACTGATGCTGTGACATTTATAGTCAGAGTGTAAACAGTGTACAACCACCAAACAAAAATAACATATTAAACACATGGTTAATATGGCCCCATTAATTTTTAGGCCTCATTTACATATTGAATAAACAACTGTATAGAATCTTATGAATCTCTGTTTTTTCCACCAATAAACTGAAGTTGAAATGTTGATTTTCAAAGTTTATAAGTATTTATGTATTTATAAGTATATAAATGTTTTTTAAGAATAAGTGTTATTAATGCTGATGCCCCTCTGTAGTTCTATCACACATATAAGGGGTATAGACCATTGCTCTACTTTGACATGCTGCTGTTTTTGTAACAAGTCAGCAATGAAGGAATTTTTCTTTAATTTATAGAGAAATTCATCTCACAATTTGACATTACTTTTGACAGATTAGTCACTAGACAGAAAAAGGGGTTATCATGCTAGCATATATATCGAACATCAGCTGGTAAATTTTCCACAGTGACATAATTCAGTTTATTTATAAAATGACATGACATCTCACTCGCTGTCACTAATTACTTATAGCCTGTGAATGATAAAAACATCCCCAATGTTCCTTCTCTTTTTGGTGGTGGCATGACAAGGACCAATTTGGGTTAATACAGATAACTTGTATGAGACCTGAGATCTGCTTTGTCCTGTCTTTGTTATCTAAAAGATAAGATAATGCGTTTGCTCATAAAAATATTGGTAGGGAGTGGCTCCATTGGCTTCCATCCATGAACCCAAATCTTGTCTTTTTTCAGTAACAACCAACCAGCAAAGCTTCAAGATTTGCTCCCAGATGATGGAAAAATACAGTTTCTTGAGGGACCTCCAGGAAGTGGGAAGACCACCATAGCTCACATCCTGGTTTCTTCTTGGACTGAAGGACCTACTCATGTCCTCCCTAACCCCCTTGACCTCAGCAGCCTTCATCTTCTCTTATACGTCGACTGCAGCAGAGTGAAAGGAGATTTGTTTCATGAAATAACCACACAACTTTCACTTGTGGAAAGAGTTTCAGCGGAGGATGAACTGAGGACAATGTTGACCAATGAAGCTCTGTTGCTTTTAGATGGTTACAAAGAGGGGAACCACTTATTTGATGAATCTCTGAAGAGGTTTCTGAGTGATAGAGGGGGATGCAGGGTGCTGGTCACCGCCTGCCCAGGATACTGTCCCATTCTGAGAGAGACCGTGGGGACAGAAGGACTGAAGAAGCTCCAAATGCCAACTCAGAAGTACTGAGGACGCAGATATTGCTGTTGAATAGAAAAATTAGCATTTGTTACATTTTTATAACACTGTAGTATTTGTATGTATGACATGTTTTTCTTAAATTAATACTATATTTTGTATAAGCTGTGAAATGTAGTTAATTGTACAAAAAGCCAATGTAGTAAAGAGCAGTTTTTTGTTTTTTTTCCCAGTTGTTTATGTTGAATTTCTACATGCATTAATTCTGAAACATTTCAATCATGCATCCAGCTCTTATCGCCAAGTCCCAGTGCATGCCACTGATTATTATTATTATTATTATTATCATCATCTCATTACATGATCAAAAAGGGGCTTGACATGAAAAAAACATCCATTTATACCCTGGTCAGACCTGACATTAACATAATCTGATGCTGGTGGTGAATGAAGTCAAGGACACTTTGACATGTGAATGAACCAGTCCTCAGATGAACTGAGTCTCAATGTAAGTGAATGGTGTCATATTTAAGTATTTGAAAGATGTCTGAATATTTCAAGACCAAAAATACTGTACTAGTGATTCATATTGGTGGACCTGCCTGAACACAAAAGAACTATGTCAAGTACTTTACCTCCTTCTGCAAATCAATAAAAAACAAGTGTGCCAGGCACAACAAACCCCGCCCCTCGCTCTTATTGTAACTTATTTTGGCATCGATCCAGCTGATGTTATCATGTCTATGCGTGTGCTGATGTCAGCATATAAATTGCCTCTATATATGTGCCAAGTTTGATGTACACTGAAACAAAACTGTTTTGATAGATGTAAAACTTCACCCATTGTAAGTAAATAGGACAAAAAAATATTTTTAAAATTCATTAAAAATTTTAACTGTGACTTTTTTCAAAATGTAACCACATCTATTTGAGGCCTCTGGCAATTTATAAACCAAATTTGGTATGAATTCAACCAAAAATTTTGCTGCAACATACAGTCACCCCCAAAAGTATTGGAACAGCAAGTTTAATTCCTTTGTTTCTGTTGCATACTGAAGACATTTGGGTTTGAGAAAATGATGAATATGACACAAAAGTTCAGAATTCCAGCTTTTATTTGGTGGTTTTTAAATCAAAATGTGTTAACCCAGGAAA
>JAQQZY010000005.1:8817619-8835786 GCA_030068375.1 Ostorhinchus rueppellii
AGAAAGGTCCCAAGGTCCGCCCGGGAATCGAACCCGGGTCCTTCTTGTTGTGAGGCACGAGTGCTAACCACTGCACCTAATACTAATACTAATAATATACAAATTACATAAGAAAAGGTTCAAACCTGCAGTTGCTTTGTGACGTTATTGTCATCAGTATATTTAAAAGTTGACACCTTTTCACCAGTTCTAATGATCTGAAAACGTTATTTCATGGCCAACTGGCTTCATGAACTGCAGGACGGCGTGTGGAGTTTGTGACACTTCCACCCGAGTACAAATACTATAGATATGTAGTAAACCTTTGAAATCGTGCAGAAGGCCATAGTGTCTTCTGTGCTTTTGTTGAACCTGTCACAGTTAGCACCAGATGATGGTTTGGCATCATTACAATACTTTCCATTTACCTGTATAAAATTGCACGGACGAAACTCACAGAAATATATTTCCATCACTGTTTCCACATTCTTTTCCAGTGTTTGACTAGTACTCCTTTCATGATGACATCTTATTGGGCCTTTTTTCCTCCTCTAAGGTTTGACGGCGCCTAAGTGGAGCTGAATGCACCGTAATTTTTACTTACGCTGTATGTTCCTGATGCTCAATGGTAGTAAATGGCTCTTATTCTTAACATACATGTGTATTATTAAACTATCATTTGCCTTAATAACAGACTAAGTACTGTAACTGTAGAGAGACAAATTTTTAATCACAATTATTTCCATAACAATTAATCACGAGGTACAATTTCATGATTATGACAGCCCTAACCCTGGTTGGATTTGTCATTAAAGTTCCATAATTGCACAGTAAGTCGGTTCACTTCTATTTTTCCAGTAAAGGTGTTTGATTATTCACATCCAATAGTTCTTATGTTCACTTGAAGTGTTTGGATTTCTCTGCAGCTTCATGGTGCTTTCAGACTTTGAAAGCCATTTTTTGTGCTTTTATTGTTTTTCAGTGCTTTCAGTGTTCACTTCAAGTTACCATGGAAACAAAGGTAGCTTTCAAGCCTGATTGCCTGTCATGTGACATTCATAAAGCTGACCCTCTTCAATCTGCATCTGCCTGTGACTTTCTACCACACACACTTAACACTCGCAAAACAAACGCATGCACACATACAACATGCATTTATGGCAACAGCACATACAGCCATATCCCCACATACACACACTCATAAGCTTAATTAGAGCCAGATGAGAGGCTCATGGAACAAACACACACTCAAACAATACACACATTTGGACAACTGACGTCATTTCATTCCACCATCTCATCTCTCCTGTCAGCTCTAAGTCCTGCTGCCTCCCTGGATTACTGTGCAGCTGGACAGAAGAGAGGGGGACGGATGGGCAGGAGGAGAACAGCTAGGGGTGGACAGTCAGACAGATGGACAGAGGAGGCCGAGTGGATGACGGGAGGGAAAGGAAAGAGGATGAAAGAATGACAAGAGATACACAACACGGCTGAGCAGAGACCGACAGAAACAAGCTACTGTGATCAAATGCATAAACAGAGGTTAAAACAAAGATAGGAACTGCATAAATAACACAAGTGGAGGTTAACTAATGGAGGGATGAAGGGAATGACAACAGAGAGAAAATGACTCAGGCAGTCGCAGAGGTCAACGGGCAGAGTAAGAAATGGTTGAATGATGAAAGGAGGGAGAAATAAGCTGAAGGAAAAACGATGAATAATGGAAAGACGTCTGGCTAAAGAAGAAGAAAATCTACACAAGACAATAGGTGTTTCCATCCACATTAAATAAACCTGACTAAACTAAAGTTGGAGTTTAAGTGCAATAGAAACACATTTAGTGAATAATGATGCGTATCTATTCGTGTTTATCAATAAGGAGACTGATGTTCACTGAACTGACAAGAAGCAGTGATGGAATGCCACCATCTACAAAAATAACAAAGACAAAGGCTTGGACAAAGCCTGGAAGAGTTTGAGACACCGTTATGTGATTTAGACAGGTGGTTACAGGCTATTTCTTACATCAATCAGTTCTTCACGCAGCAGCTTGTGTAGTTTGTAAAGTGATTTATGGCTCTAATTTCTCCTCTATTATAAATAAATTAGGGCTGTCAAAATTAACGCATCAACATGAATTCACCATCATCATGATTAAAAATTTTAGCACAATTAACCCATGTGCAGTGCAGAATGACTCTGAATGTCTCTGGCACTGCATTTTGGGCAGTTTGTCCAAGTAGAGAGCATACGCAAATGGGCACTTGATCCAGTAGTGACAAGCAGCAGAACCAGCCCATAAAGATGGAAGATGCTAAACAGGACGTTGATCCTCTGGATAGAAATATGAAGACAAAAAAACCCAAGACAGAGCAGTTGTTTCAAGTTGTTTTGTTGAAATTGTTGAAGGTGTTTAATAAATACATTAAATGCAGAGATATTCCCTTATTTCTTGAGTCTGTTAGTTTGTGCAAAATGAAATGGAATTAGTATAGATTAAAAATGAATGATTTTTAATTGTGATTAATCAAAATTAATCAACAGCAACCCTGTGATTAATCTAATTAAAAAATGTTATCATTTGACAGCACTAAAATAAATCAGTTTCTAAATATTCGATTTTGTCTCTGATGAAGTTTGAGCAACATTCTGCCCACATCATGAGTATCAGCCCATCAACAGAAACATGAAAATATTTATTCAAAGAAGTTATTGATTTATAATTAAAGCAGCTATTGTTCATTGCAGCCACTTGGGTTTAGTGTGAAAAATGACAGGTGATATTGCTGAAATATTACAGAATTGTCTTTATTTAAAAAGGCATTTCAATGAACTCTATATTGTAAGTTACTCTAAAACTTGACAGAGATTTTCATTCTTACAAAAAAAAACAAAAACGTTTTTGGACATACTGAACACGTACGGATGGACGGACGGACAAATGGCCAACTGACAACAATACCCTGTGGCCAGTGTGGCTGAGGGTAAAAACATAAACTGCTCTTCTCTCAGTTGTCTGTTTCCAGAGCGACAACTCAGCGCTGCCTCTGGAGGCCTGAAGCCCTTCTGTTTTGTGAGTAGATATGCATCATTTTCTTCTTGCATTTATTTTAGTTTTTGCAGCACTCTTTTCTTCCAGTAATTTGAAACTCTTTTCTGTTTTTGCAGCATGTTTATGTATTTGGAGCATTTACCTATAGCATTTATTTTCCTATATGCAGCCCATTGTTTAATATGTAAGTTTCTGTAAATGACGGGAGTCTGCACCTGTCGGCCATCGTACTGGACAGTTCTTTGATCCTACTCTCACTGACTCACACTCTTAATCAAGTAGTTATTACACAATGAAATGCTGTCATCACTACTGTATACATTTTTTTTTAAATTTGTCATTTATTTTTTTCAATTTGATGAAAACATCAGCATCTCAAATTTTCTGGCAAATTTGTCTCCCAACTAAGAGAAAAACAGGTTTTAGCCCTTTCTTCTTTTTATCTTTGGATCAGTAATACTGACTCTAATACTATGAACAAATTCATTCAAAGGCAGTTTCTCAAAGTAGATTTTTGCAAGTCCACAATAAAATCTAAATGAAAAAATACATTTTCTAACTGGCTAAAAATATGGGTCCAATATTTGGTACTGCCCTCAAAAAATATTTTGGTCGTCCCCCTCTTCATAGTACCTTCTGTAAACAATACATTGATTTTAAAGGATAAAAATTCCTGGAGGGCTCCATTAACTCTCATATATGTTGAGGGAAACATAAAAACTATTCAGAAGAAAACAAATCACACATCAGAAAAAGTGGTAGTTCCCTAAAATCAATTTTGTAATATCAGAAACTTATATTTTAACATTAGATTCTTGCCACCTCCCTTGGGAGGCTCCATTAAAATCTCCTCCTGTAAACCCCCTCACAGCCAGACTCCTATTTGTCAGAAGCCAGAGGCGGAGGGTCATGACCTGGAAGTAGTTGGGGAAACCAGGGTCAACCTGGAGTCAAGGTAAGGTCACATGAGGGCTCTCCTTATTCTTGATCCTCAGGCATTTTGTCAGGTAGATGTAAATGAAGAGAAAAAAAAACTGTGATTTTAGAACTTGGCTATGTGGTACTACTGATGCCAGCATTAAGGGAAAACATTAAACAATTGTGACCTCTTGGATGCTGGGAGTCTAGGCCAAATGGTCAAATTAAGAAAGAGGGAAAAAACAAGGTGTAGGGAAATTCAAAGTGAACAGTGGTTTCACTCTCACACAACATTCTCACATCATTCAGACATTTATGAGATCACTGAAATACCTTTGGAGAAGCTGTAAGATAAATATCCAAAAATACAATACACTGTTTGTGGAGTAAGTTTACCACTAAAAGAGCTAAAGGGAAATGAATTTATTGTCAGTGTTGCATGAAATAAATTCCTAACGGGAGTTCAAAGTTTTGTCCATGAGTTTGGGAAACAAATAGCATACACTGAATGACACAAAATGAGAGGCTGAGAAAGAAGCAGAGATAAGATGAATACCTGGAGAGGTTCGGATGCTGAGGTTGCGTGTGAAGTCCTCTTTCAGTGCATTGAGAACAGCTGTCATGTCCTCCTTCACCTCATCTAGACTGATGATGTCTTCCACCAGAGCTGAATTAATATTCACCTTAGCTGCCTGGCCCTTTGCCTTGGCTTACAGAATAAAAAGAGGGAAAGAAGGACTGAAGGGGAAGAGCAGAAACCAATATCTAAGACAAATAATATCTAATCACGTATCCCACAGTCAAGCCAAGAAAGCTGCAGAAGTTGTACACATGTCAGTTTTCGTGCACTCTCCTCACTGACCTTTTGCCTTTTTTGTGGCATAAAAGCGGTTGCATGCAGCAGGGAAGCAGGTGGTGTTGGGCCACAGACATGGAGCTCTGACCCTGGTGGCCGACACAAGAGGACATCTGACCTGTTGCACCAGAGCCCGACACAGAAGAGGACGGAGCAGGCTCACACTCATAGCCATAACTAACAACAGGAAAAAAAAGGGGAAAGCAAAGAGCGTTAATTAAAACCTGTTGTCAGCCAACAAATTCAGCCTCATATTAACTTAATATACCTTTTGATTTAAGCAGTTTCTTTACATTTTTAGAAGTCTAAAAATAAGTTTCAAGCACCTGTTGTGTTCGTCTTTCAAATAAGGTAATAACCCATGGCAGCCAGCAGGAGGAAGACTGACTTCTGTTCTAACCTAATACAGCAGGATGATTTGATACTGATCTGTAGACTAACTTATAAATGAAACCATAACTTTGTCATATGATGATAGGTCTATGTAACAACTACTGTTACAAACAATACTGATGTGAAACAAGTCCTGCAACAGGACTAATGAGACATGTGTCTGATTATTTTCATCATACACTGACAGATAATTTACAGATAAATTTAGTCTATGGACCATAAAATATGGCAGAATACTTTGATTAAATTAAAAAAATACCTACATTTAGTACACTGAGCCTGTGAAATTCTCTTAATTACAAAAAGCTGCAATTTTATACATACGAGTTGCCTAAAGATACATATAAATAAATAAAACTATATACATTTTAAACACCACCTCTTTTATGTGTTGTATTGTTTAGCCTGTTTGGATTGCATTTAATTATCAGACTACGTTTATCTGTACAATGAGAATAAGGCTGAATTTAATAAAAAATAGAAATACAATCATTCATACCTTATTCATAACAATAATCTAACTCTTTCATAACTAGTATTTCTTATTATTAAAACAGAAAGTAGGACTCCCGTTTGTGATTTTAACATGACAGATGCCGTGTGTGAATTTC
Organism: Ostorhinchus rueppellii; assembly: GCA_030068375.1. NCBI lineage: Eukaryota > Metazoa > Chordata > Actinopteri > Kurtiformes > Apogonidae > Ostorhinchus > Ostorhinchus rueppellii. The sequence continues at coordinate 8,823,429 of JAQQZY010000005.1, forward strand.
AACATTGCAGCGACCCCCCACGTTGTAAACTGAACTGTGTAACTGAACCTAAGCGCACACACAAGTACAGACAAACTCTGGGACAACAAAAGCCACAGGCACACAAACACATAGAAAAGCCTGTCTTTCATAGTCAATGAGTGGGAACAGCTTGCAGTGTCTGAACAACATGCTGTATTGTCTGGTGAGCATTTATAACAGTCAGCAAAACATAAACATAACACTTTTAAAGAAAAGGAGTCAATGGTGAGCATTCCCAGCTGCCTTATAATACACAGACTGTTGGCTAAAAGACAGAAAATAAGGAATTCATTCGGAAAACCCATGCTACACTAAATCTGACCATATTGGGATCTGGATGTGATGAATGCAACTATACATATCTAGGTCAAAAAATCATCTGATGCTACAGTACTACCAATTCAGGTGAAACATATAAATGACAGTCAGGAAATCTCCCAACAACAGTCTCACTGAGTCAATCTGGCACTGTAACTTCAATCAAAATGTGTTTTACTAGAAAACATTTGGGCTATATTCTGGATCAACACCTCTAATGCACAACTTTAGGAGGTTTCCTGTGAAGCTGATATGATACAACACACTGTAGCAGAGCAGACAGGCTCAGATGTGGGACGATGACAGATCACCATAGACACAAAGTCAAGCAGAAAATGTAAGCACAGGTGTTCAGTAGGACACAGTAGCCTCATATCCTGTAGGTTTTACACCAACAGCAGCTGCGGATACACCTCGGCTTCTTCCAGCTGTTGAACCCGCATGGTCTCTTCTGTATAGATGTTACAGTTTGAGCTCCAGATAATACAGGAGAATATCAGATAATGTGTGTGCTGGGCTCTGCTTCTTCACTTCAACCCTTTAGCAAACAAATACTTTCTGTCCGCTTGAGTTAAGACAAAGAATACAGAGAATTGTATACAATGAAATCGATCACAGCTACTTAACCCACAAGACTTATACCAGGTCAGATTTGTTGTTGTCTTTTGATAGATGACAAATTGCATCGTATGAAAAATATAATTATGTCCTCCATTATGCTGTTCTAATTAGACGTAGTAATTCATACTAAACAGGCATTTTAAAAACCCTGTTAAACACTGTTAAAAAAATGTTAAGTCATCAAGTTCTTCAAAACCATGTCAGGTTAAGGCTGTATTTAACACTAAAAAAGACTTAACTATTGACTGAATGTAACATTAGTACATGTTTTAAATAACTTTGAGTGAACATGTGTGAAGGTCGATGGGATGGGGACGAGCATGTAGCATTAATTCCACATCCTCTGCAAAAACCACGGCACACAATGGACATAAACCGCAACCATCTTAAGACAAAGCTTTACTATAAAATTCAGTCAGGGCTTTAAATACCTCTACTTACCTTATACAAAGTCTTTATAAGAACATGTTATCCAGTGAGAAACGGTAGTGAGTACTACAGAACATGCACTTTCGTCATCATCACGCGTCGATGCTCTGGAAAGACCAGGTGTACGCTTAATTTTTTTATCGTATAAACCAAATGAGCGGGGTTCTTGTGTGTTCTCGTTTCTGTCTCTTACGGGAGACGCCTTTACTAGAATGAAACGTCTCCCCTCTACTACTCAAGTTACAACATCAACCAGCGCCTTTGTTGTCAGACTAGTCTGGCAAACGTCTTCGAAATAGCAAACACTGATCATTTTATAGAAAGAAAACATCATCCAATTCTCCATAATGATTATTTTTATATTTTGACGGTACTCGTTCATCCCGAGGGTGGGATTAGTTCGGCTTTGAGTCGGAAGAAGACAGTGTTATTAAGGAGGAAACTCGAAAAGGTAATTGATTATTTAGCACTTAGCTTAGGTAGCCGCTAAATGAACTTAACTATCTCGCTAAATCTTGGCTTTAACCGTTTAATAGCCTATTTATCTAAATTGAACCGAACCTCTTTCAGGCTGGATGATTGACAGGAGTACATCTTTACGCATTAATCGGCTGTAATCTGTTAACTACTCTTATCGTCGTCTATCAGATAGCAGTTAGCTATGACTCCGACAGCACCAGCTAATGAAACGTTCCTGAAATGGAAGCAAATGTTTGTCCTCTTTAGGTTTTCATGAGAACGCAATGTTCCTTGTTAGTGTATATAATGTAACTGTAACGATTTCATGACTATGTTTAAAGTACTGTCAAAAGTAAAGTATCTGGATTGTGACGAGAAGCAGAGAAAACATAACAGAAAGATGTTATTGGTTATATTTGACATTACTATTACTATTCGTTTATACATTTCATTCATACGCTATATACTGCTTAAGGAAATTTCTAATTATTTGGAGTGTTTTGAATCATTGAAAACGACATTGGAAATTATCATAATTGCAGTTGTGCAGGACGTCTGTGTGTATTACTGTATACTAATAACTAAAGGTAATCACAAATTTTCTGAATTGCTAACAAAAGTTTTTTTTATAATCTGTTAACCGATTTCCCATGATATAGCACACAAAAGCTTGTTGGTAAAGAACCGCATGCATTTATATTTGCCCAGAATCAGTATAAAAAAGCTATACGAGTGAATCTAAAACATTAAAAGTGATAGTAAATAGAGAGCCAACTAGACCAAGCTTTATGTCTATTTTCATTATTTGGTCAGAACTCAATCTCTATCTGACAGGCCATGACAGCAGTGAACCTACCGGGATACTTTCAGTCTATTATCTGTTCTAATTTCATAAATTATCTCCTATCAGGTGAAGATCCACAGATTCCCTTATATCTTGCCAACGGGCATGTGGCAAAGATTCTACTAAAGATGTGCATGTACATTTATATTGTTAAATATGAAGTTATTGATTCTTTGTGTTAACATTTACATTTTTTTCTCACCCTAACTTCCCAAGAGGAGAGATGTCATCTGCAGCAGAGACAGTGGAAAATGCCTCCATCATTTCAGAGAGTGTGGCTCATGAGGGGAACCGCTTGTGGATAGGCAACATCGATCCCAAAATTACAGAGTGAGTAAATTTAGTTCGGTTATATTTATATAGCCCAATGAACCGCTTAAATCACAGGTGTCAAACTCATTTTAGCTCAGGGGCCCACATGTGATCTGAAGTGGGCCGGAGTTGTAAAATAATAACATAGCCTATTAATATATAACTAATGTCAACTCCAACACTTCTTCCGTTTGCCCCTTTCCTCTTCCTCTGTTTTAGAATGAAAAAAATTAAATTACATAATGAAAATCTTAACATCTACAAACTATCCTTTAAAACATTGTGAATTACATGAACAACTGAAATATCTTTAGAAAAACAAATGCAATTTTAAGAATATTATCAGTCAGTTTAACATTTACACATGTGCATTACAACTTACAGATCACAGTGGATCCATAAATACACAAAACATTTAGTAACAGGCAGAATATTGTTAAAATTACACTTACTTCTCTGAAGGCATTTTACATTTTTTTGTTTTTGTCCAGGTTATTCACATTTTTTGTGAAATTTGGCATTGTGAGTATTTATAGGTTATTATGATAGTATGGTCTGACCCTTTTGAGTTTGAATTGGTCTGTATGTGGCCCCTGAACTAAAATGACTATTAATATTTAAGTACAGTTTTTGCATTTCGCAAATTCATCCCATGGGCCAGACTGGACCCTTTGCTGGGCTGGATTTTTCCCCAGGCCGCATGTTTGACTCCTCTAGCTTAAATCCTTCCCTGCTCTCAGTTAGTCCCGCATACTGCAGGAGTTTGCCATTCCTCAAGTCCTGCAACATCTTTTGCTGACAGTTTCTGTAATTCAGCAAAGTTTAGTACAATTATCAGTTTTAGATGATTGGTAAAAATAACGAAAGGCACCAGTGTGTTTGTTGCATCTTTGATACATCTCAGAATATAGATAAAAACATGAGGTATTGGTCAGAAAGCTGTAATATTGATATATTTTACAACATTTCTTTTGTAACATATAGTACATATTTCACTAAAATGAATTTAAACATGAATCATGCACATGAAGAACGAACATAGTCTACGTTATGAATCTGAGACATTGCTCTTTAACATGCCTGGCTCTGCCTTTTAGAGAGTTAAAGCATTGTGTGTGCATGTATGATTGATTAACTGTGTTCATAGTGTGTGTTTGTGTGTATGTGTGTGTCACATGCTGAGACTGAGCAGACAGGGCCGGGTGTGTGAAAGAGAGGCACCGAGGCGTGGAGACCTGCTCTGCTAAGGACCAGCCATCATTCTTCACTCACCTGCCCTGTTTACTCTCTCTGTGTCAATCTGTGTGTGTGTGTGTGTGTGTGTATGAACATGTTCAGTTGATGTTTGGGTGTTTGCATGGCAGCTGGTGGAGGTGCACACTCACACACAGCGAGGTGTCTGTGTATACTTTAAGTGTCTTATCTTACACATCATGTACTTCTTTTGACATCCTTGTGTTGTAGACTTTTAGAGTGTGTACATTATGTGTGTACTCTTGAGTACAATGTGATGGAGAGGAGGCATTTTTTTCAGACTAAGGGGTGTGTTTGTGTGCCTGTGGGGGCTCCTTGAGAATGTACGGGCTGCAGCTCTGGTGGGCGTCTAGACAGGCGTTTCCTTCCCCTCTGCCTGCTCTGCTCTACTTCTACTTAAATAGCCCACTACCTCACAGTATGGAGGGAAAACAAGAGAAATGCCCATGGCCTCAGCTGCTGATTGGGAAGATTAATTAGCTCCCAGGTAGCATATGTAGTACTCCCTCTGTCCCTATAAGCTGAGTTCAGTACATTTACAGAAGGAGGTATGGATGATGCTCAACATATGCATACATGACATGAATAGTGAATGAATATTTGGGTTAGCCAGGTACATTATAAACACGTACATTTTTTTAACAGAGTTTTGCCAGTTAATCAGTTTGAGCTGCCAATGAATGAGTTTTGTATTTGGAGTAATTATTTGATTCACTAATGAAGAAAAATAGCACTAATTCTTATCTGCAGAAAAATCTTCACTGTATAACAAAGACTTCTTTGAAGTTGAGAGAGACATTTTTACATTTTGTAATTTATTTGTTAAATTTTCATTTATGTACACAACTCCTGTACCCTTAAGGTTTTTGGGGTTTTTTTTGTATACTTCTGAACTTCTATCCTCTGTTTTCACTTCACCAAACAAATAATAATGTTTGGCCTCTTACTCTGTTTTTGGGGTAAGGTGTGACAAATGGCTATATCTTTAGGAATGTCTTTGCTGTTGAAAAACTTAAAAACTTGTTCCTCCAGTGAGTGTAATTCAGTGTTTGATGCATCCTCACCGTCCTTGTTGCCTGCTGTGATGTGTGCATAAGTGCGATGAGTTGTCTTTAGTCCTGTTACCATTAGGTCATCCATCCCTGTGCACTGCTCCAGAGCTTCTATTCTTTTCAGTTAATCAATTTTCATATCATTTTCTCTGATCACAGTCTTCAATTTTCGCATTTCCTCAATCAAATCCAGTAAGCCCATCTGTTGTTTTGCCACCTTGCTTAGTTCCTCAGACATGAAGTTCAAAGCCTTCTTGATTTTTCTAACATTTTATTAATTAATAAAATCATATACATAGATCAACATGAAACCCATCTTTAGCCTCAGTCATAAAGTTGCTGAAAAATAACACCGTGGCTAAAATTCTCAAGCAGTTGTCAGTAGGGCTGCATGATATTAGAAAAAAGCCATCTGTGGTGGATATATATCGCATTCCACGCACATCCAAAAAATGGTGCAGAGCCTAATGGGAAATCATTGCTCCCAAGCATTAGTTAAACAGAGTTGCGAGCCTCTCTTCTTCTTTTTATAATTAGAAAAAACCTAACAATGCGATTTTTAAAAAAAACATTTTTATATTAACCCTGTGATATATATTGAGATATGAAAAAAATAATCAGGAGGATATAATAGCTGTGTGGTGACGATGTAAATGGTCAAACAAATTAGTTGTGTTACCTTTTATTGTGGCAACAGGTGCACACAGAACACATGTGTTAGTATCATCCTTCTTGCAACTAAAATAAATCTAGATCAGGGGTCGTCAATCCTGGTCCTCGGGGGCTACTATCCTGCATGTTTTAGATATTTCCCTCTTCCAGCACTCCTGACAGTTGTTATCAGGCTTCTGCAGAGCTTGATGATAGGCTCATCAATTGAATCAGGTGTGTTGGAAGAGTGACACATCTAAAACGTGCAGGATCGTAGCCCTTGAGGCTCAGGGTTGGTGGCCCCTGATCTAGATAACTGACGTTGCTTTTCTTTTTGGCAACAAGTCTTTGTTTTCAGTGATTTTTTTTCTTGTTCGTTCCTCATCTTTTACTGTTGTTACCAGCAATTCACTCCATGTGCAGGGGTGTGGTCTGCTTCGGCAAACTGATTAAGAACTATTGTGACTGGTGGATCATGCATGTCAGGTACCCAGTTTGAAATTAGATGAGGACACGTTGAGTTCATTTGCCTCCTACATTGCAGAATCGGTGATGTGACTTTTGGACACACGTACCTTGCAATGACAATGCTCAAACAATATATTGTGCAGCTATAGTTGTCAGTATTTACTGATCAAAATGTCATGGAGGTTAAGTTTGGCTTTGATCTAGTTGGTCTGGCTCAAGTATGAGATCAATAAAGATGTGATAAAGTAAACAAACTACTCTCTCACTGTCTGACATTATCATACAAATTCATTTACTAATTTTCTTTTGATGTGGCTTCGGAGGAGTTTAATCACATATTAAATTAAGTTGTATACAGTTTAGCGTATCACAAATATTCTCTGTGGTTGAATTTCAATGTAAGTATCAATTTTCTAAGCTGTCACTGTTTTCCTCATTGTACAAGTTTGGAACACCTCATCGGGCGGAGAAATCTGCCACCTTTTTTCATCATTATTAATCAACAGTTACTTCAGAGTTTCAAATGGTACCTATAATTTAACATTTAATGATGATTTAAATGATGATATTAATTAATAATACAAATAAATATATAAATAAATATAGATTATCTTACTTATCCATCAATTATTCTGGCTTCAAAATGTTGTGTTAAGCTTTCTGTTATGTATTCAGCATTAAAGATTTTTTTCGTGTGTGCAATTTTGACTGAAGTCTCCTCACTACAAGACGAATGAATAACATGTATCAGATCAAAAGTTACAGTGATGCTCAGATTTGTGGGAAATCAGTTAAATTACCAGTAATCACTCATATGTCTCTTACACCTCCTTATTAAAACGATCTTCTCGGAGCTCATGCAGTTTCCATTCAGATACTTTCTTTAAATCTTTCCTTTCAGTGCTTGCTTGCGCAGCAGGTGTAACTGCTGCTTTCACCACATATTCATGTTTCTCTGCTTTTGGCACTTCACAAAGTAACTTTCTTCTCAGTGGTAATCTATCACCATTTTCCACTTTGTTCTTTCTCCGGACCTCCTGTCACATTTTAAGGTGGGCACCTGAAACTTGATGCAATTTTACTGATGAAAGCAAATCATAACTCATCTCTTTACACACACGTTGTTCTGTAAAAACTTTAAGGTGTCTCCCTTAGACAAGATGGATAGCCAGAAAGTCAAAACTTTCCTCCTCCTCTCTAAATTTTTTCCCCTCTAACCTACACCTTTTCTGGACCAAACCTTTTGTCTTATCTTTTTCTGGACTGGACTCACATCCCCCCTTTTCCTTCCTTCCTCTTCTGTGCTTCCTAGCTCTTGTATCTCTCCTACCTGGCTCTCAACCTCCTCTGGCTTCTCACCTCGTCTCTTCTTTTGGCTTACCCTCCTCTTCCTCCACCTTTCACCTTACCGTCAACATCCCTTCTCTGAACTTTAGTCTCCCTTTCCTCCCTCCTCTCCTCCTCTTCCTCCGGTGTTTTTTACAGCCCCCAGGAGGAGCAGTCCATTGTGGCTTAGCTTGCAGCATCCAAAAATGTTCCTGGAGTAGCAGCCATTTAGTCTCACTTGCATATACAGGATGCTGTGTATTTTTATTTGGGTACTTAACAGTGCTAAATGTGGTTGAATGCTATGCGAACAAAAAAAAAAAGAAAAAAATCTATTTGGTATTATTTTGCTGGATATCAGCATCATGATATGACTTACAATTTTAGCAGATTTATCAGGTTTTGCATTTAACTGTCTCACTAACAAAAATCTAAAAATTCTGATTGTGTGTGGTTTTTTTTACGCAAACATGCTGCCTTATATCTGGCGTGTATGATTTGCAGTCCAAGGCATGTGTCAAGCATCACAATTTGTCATTTAAAACCATATATTGTGGCACATTTGTCAAATGCCACATTTGGATGTTGCACTTTCCCACATACTGGACCTGTTTTAATAGTGTTGAAAAACACATCTTATTAAGAATGTTTTAAAAAATTAAATCTGCATGAAGAGCAAAAACTACTGGAGTTCTGATATGTGTTAAAAGGACTGATATGAAGTCACAGTGTAGAGGTTTTTGCAGGCACAACAAGGCAGGTGCGCTAAACACTCACATGGAAGCTGTGCAGGGTGTTGTCTGGGAAAAGCAGAACTTCTGCTCAGCCTGAAACCTCTGGGGAGTCGTAGAATAGTGGAAGACATTAGAACAACCTGTGGCTTAAACACACAGGCCACACTGCGTAGCCCACATTGACTTACACACAACAGCATTCACATCACTCAGATTCTAATGACACACAAATACACACGAACCAATTCAGGATTAAAAATAACAAGCAGCTAAAGCGGTGAATGGCTCCAGCATGAATTCCTCTTTATTGAGTTTTAGACAACACCTGAGGTCACACTGAGGCCTGGACAGTCACACAACATAAACACACCAAACAAAGCACAGGAAGGTGTTTGCAGAGTTTTTGTCTTAAGTATGTTCAGATTACTGATTGTTGTTCGTATGTTTTTTTTCATTCCACAGAAGGATTGTTCTTTCTTCTGTAGTTGCTTATCTTGTTCACTGTTTGAATGAGTCCAGGAAAGTGTTATGGATGCACCAATCTAAAACCAATATCAGATATCAACCCAGTTGGATTCTATCTATGACAATTCCTCTAATCCATCAATTGATTTATTCAAATAATATAATAATTAGTGCTCTCAAATGATTAAAATTTTGAATCTGATTAATTGCAGGGTTACTGTGGCTTAATTTTGATTAATCATGATTAAATATCATTCGTTTTTAATCGATATTAATGGTGTTTCATTGTGCATGAGCAAACAGACTCAAGAAAGAAGGGAATTAATATGCACTTAATGTGTTTATTAAGCACCTTCAACAGTTTCAACAAAACAACTTGAAACAACTGTTCCGTCTGTTTTTTTTGTCCTCATATTTCCATCCAGAGGGCCAACATGTTGCTTCGTGTCTTCCACCTTTATGGGTTGGTTCTGCTGCCTGTCACTACCAGAACAACTGCCCATTTTGCTCATGGGTAACAGTAACTGTACTTGGACAAACAGCCTGAAATGCCTTGGCAGAGACATTCAGTCATTCTGTGCAGCAGATGGATTAATTGCATTAAAATTTGTAATCAGATTAATCATGATGTTGGATTAATCTGTGTGAGTACATTAATTTTGACAACCCTAATAATAATATAAATTGATTAGTACTGTGTGTTTATTTGTTACATTTTATTTTGTGAAGTTAAAGGTAATCCTAATGTTTCTTCACATATACTGTACATTGACAGTCTCTTCCACAAAGTGAGACACACAGCTTATTAGAGTGAGACAATACAGCAAAAATTACATACTTTTGTCTCAATTTTCCTTTAATACTGGTGATTTCATTGAAGAAGGTCATCAGATGAAGCAAAATTACTTAGTTGCACACATAATAAGAATATTGCACAAAAAAAAAATGTATGGAACGCACTTGAAAACTAGAGGGGCAATACATGCCTCCAGCGTCATCGTCTTCTAATGGCAGAAAACATCCTTTCTTAGAATGTCAGACAGAGTGACATTTAGAGTCTGCTTCTCTTTGTGAGTTGTTCCTAAATTTAATATGTTTTGGGTTTTTTTTGGCCCATGCTTGAGCTTTTCCCCATGTTTAATGAATGTCAGTGCTGTGGTTTTTGTGTAAAGTTGCTTAAAGACAAAAAAACCAACAAACAGAAGCAGGTGAAAACCATCCTCCCTGGTGTAAGTAAAGAACAGAGTAAAAAAGCACCTGTTACTCCACTACAGATGGTGACATTCAGTCAGCATCACCCATTACTCAGAGCAGCACTAAAAGGACATACACTGTACAGCGACCATGAACCCAGTGCCTGGGCCCGTCAGTAGAAATACTTTTCCCATGGCTGCATGTGATCAGTTACACCCACACCTATATTCTCCTCAATGACCACATATCTCTGTGCATTTGTACTGTTCTGTCCCATGCAGCTCCATTCAGTCGGTGGATGTTGTTTGTATAGAACTCAGTGCTCAGGAGGGATTTGAGGTTTCCTCTGTTTTATTCCCTCATTGTCCTGCTACTGTATCCTCAGTATTGTGTTAATAAGAGATTTACTGTCACTGGCCTGTCACACCAGCTGGTCTGCTGCTAAAAAGGTGTCGGGGAAAGAAAGCTGTCATTCTCATTAGCCTCACTTAGCAGATTCACAAAATGAAATAAAGCCTTTCACAGCATTGAATATAAATGGTGCATGTTATTAAATATATCAGTGTGGGATCATTTTGAATATTTATTGCAAAGAAAAAAACAAAGATATTTTAAATATCCTTAATACCATATACAATCTTTTTTTTGTTGTTGTTTGTTTGTCCTTACATTTTTTTCTCCTCTGTGCTATGATTCTTCTTCTGTCAGGTACCACCTTGTGAAGTTGTTGGAGAAGTTTGGTAAGGTCAAGCAGTTTGACTTCCTGTTCCATAAGTCTGGGCCTTTAGAGGGACAGCCACGAGGCTACTGCTTCGTCAACTTCAGCACCAGAGAGGTACACGCAACATATGATTTAAAAAAAATATATATATTTATAAATTATGTTCTTTGGCAGATCCAGTGTCTAACACAGAAAATAGTATTTGTGAAGTATCTGTAGCTGTTTCCGTATACTTTTATTGCAAATTTGAAGTGAACTTGTTAAAGCTCAAAAAAATAAGTAAATGTTAATTGGTTTAATTGGATGAACCCCTGCTGTCTGGTGCTGTCAGAAGGTGGCGGTATAGGCTGTTATGCATGACTGGAATAAAAAGAGGAAGCAAAGCAGTTGTTCACCAAAATGCCAAAAACCTTGGAGAAGAAACAAACAAAACCAGAAAAAGATGCAAAGAAGCTGTCAGGGTTTTTGTTTTCATTGGAGAAATATCTAATTATTCTGTCAGTTCATCCATGTTATATGAAGTGGAAGAACTGGAAACGGCTGATCAGATCTGTGAATTAAATGTCCGCTTTGTCGGAACTGAAAGGTTTTTCCATCTCCCAATATTTTAGCTTTTTTTTTTTTTATTTTTGAGAAGAGGTAAAAATACCTTAAGCAATTTTGAAACATGTTTTAGCGATATTGAGTTTGTGAATGTTATTATTATTTTTTTCAATCTTATGGTTTCCATCAGCCTTTTATGAAGCTTAACTTGAAAACGCGCATTTATATTTTTTTGAATACAACTCGTATTAAATCATTGTATTTGGTTGTTATTTTAATTGTGTGTTCTGAGCTTTAAGCAACATGACTCATCTTTCCAAAGTGATTCCCAAATTGTCTGTTGAAACATTTTCATACGAATGCAGATGCTAGTTTTAAAGGGAAAAGAGGTATTTCAGGTTATCAGTTTGTGAGTTTTGTAGTGGTGTCACAAATTGCTGATAAATGTCTATTGTATGTCAAATATGGTGCATCTTTCAAAGTTATTAGACATATAGCCGGTAGTTTTTAGGAGACAGCTTTTCATTGTCTGCACCTGGTTGTGTGACTTACTAAAGTGGCCATTTTTCTTAAAAAAAAAAATTGCACAAAAAACCAAAACTTCAAAGTAGTGCTACTCAGGTTCAGCAGGCAGTTATTTGTTTTGGAGTGAGCCTGGGGATCATGATAAGCATCTAGTTTCACAGCTAGTGTCTATCAGTGGGATATGAATCCCTCCCAAAAGGATTATACAGAGGAAGTGGGTGTTTATCTTACACACTCACACACACTTAGACACTTGCACACAGATAAAGTACTTCATTAGGATCATTTAGCTTCAAAGCCACTTACATGTCTGATGAGACAAACTCGTGTTTTCTCACACGCTTCCTAAATACACACACACACACACACACACACACACACACACACACACACACACACACACACACACACACACACACAC
>JAQQZY010000005.1:8835886-8850729 GCA_030068375.1 Ostorhinchus rueppellii
ACACACACACACACACACACACACACACACACACACACACACACACACACACACACACACACACACACACACCTCCGTTATGGCTGGTCTAAAGCAGAGTAGCATATCATCAGCTCATTGTTTCTGCCATCTCTCTGTCATGAAGGCTAATGATTTAATGACTGAAGTGCAATCATCAAGGCTGAATTTTAATCATAATTCTAAGGAATTTATTCCTTAATCTTCTTGTTTTCCTCTTTCTTTTCCCTGGATGTGTTTTTTGGATATTTGTAGGAGGCAGAGAGGGCCATCCAGTGTTTAAATGGGAAGCTAGCCTTGTCTAAGAAGCTGGTTGTGCGATGGGCGCATGCACAGGTGAGGGTAAGTGTCAAACTCAGATTCTGTTAAATAAAACTCAGATGTACACACTACACCTTAATGGTACAATAACACAAAACACATATTTATGATTCTGAGATGCAGCTGCAGTTTTATCTCTAACAATTGACTAAATACAAGTGATTCATGTAAAAGTGGGAACATTGTCCTATGTGTTATCACTGTTGACAAGATTACATAATTCGACTATTTTCAATTAGTTTATCGATGTAATGCTACTTATTACATCTAACTGCTCTTTGGTTTCTTTTCAAACATATTATCTGAACAGGCTTAAAGATGAGAAGTCCTAAAAACCTACATTTAAACCAGGCAGTGAAAACCTCACAATAGTAATGAACACTGTTTACTGTCAAATGTTTTTAAAAGTAGAGCAAACTTACAACTTTTCAGTCTTTAAATGGAAATATTGGTAAGTATCCAGCATTGAAAGTTGTTCATAGAGCAGTATTTATTGATTTGATTTACAGACGAGAGGTTGTTTGAATTAATAAAAAAAACTTTCATACTTCCACCCAGTATGGAGCCTGTCTTTATGTAGAAACAGCTGCCTTATAAACCATCCTCCTCTGGATGAATTTGTATTTAAAATTTTACTCCCCTGCATTCTTTAGGAATCCTGCAATGTGTTCTGCAAAGGAACAGAATGAATGAATGATAGAGTGAATGCACATATGCTTTCTGCCAGAGGTATTATATAAACAAGTAACTCCTTTATAAACACCAACACATTGATTAGTAAATGTTTCTTCAGTTACATTTACTTTTTATTGTATTGTTTGTTGTGGTCAGACATGTTGACATGAGATAAAAGATGAAGAAATGATCTTAATATGTTGGGTTTTAAAGACTTGTCCTGTGACTGTAGTGTGTGCAGCTGAAGTTCAATTCTGTGGTTTTATTTTCGTGTTTCTGCTGCAGTAGCCCGTGCAGGGAGAGCAGTGGGATCCCAGCACAACCCATGCCTGTCTCTTAACAATAGACAGCCTACTGGCAAAGGGTGAAGGGATATCCTGTATAGAGACCAATCACACCCTACACACACACAAACACACATAGTAGAGAGGGGTCAGGGTCAATGTTGGCTGCCTCTAAGACAACACGTCGCTGGATAAATCTGTTCACAGATTCTCTGTGACTGGGATTTGCTCACTATCCCAACCAAAAATACCTCTCAGTATTAATGCTATTGCAGAGAAAAGACTCAAGCTGTGCCCGTTCTCTGGTCAAATGCTTGTTTTATAGACGGCTTGAGTCAACATTTTGTCTGTCCGTCTCACGCATTGGAATAGCTTTAGCTCTTTGCTATGGCAGATTTAATTTCAGATTGCTCATGAGGGCAGCTCTGATGTTCACCAACTTTTCTTGCATCGCTGAATGTGTTTTTGTTCAAATTAAAATGTGTTGTTTTCACAGCAAAAAAGGGAAAAAAATATTTTGATTGTCTGTCTTTTTCCATAGCTGTGTGATGTGTTTGAAGTAACGTTAGGTCTAAATGCCAGTTTAGTACCCGCAAGTAGTATTTTCAGTTCATCAGCTGAACTGCGTCGCAGCCAAGCAAATAATGTGACAACACAGCCTGGGGGATGTGCTTCCTGTTTGCTTGTTTGCGGGTGTTGAAAAGCTGTGTGAGGGGGAGAACGAGCGAAAGTGATTGGCAGGTCGGATTAATCCCATCACTACTCACACACTGGGATTGTTGTGCTTTTTATTGTACTCAGGTGGGTGTGTGTTTTTTCCCAGGGGGAAAAAAAATATTAAGACGTTTAGGAGTCGTTGTCGGTAAAGGAATCAGCTCTTATTTATTCAAAAGTCCTTCCTATAGAAAATAAAACACTTTAATAAAATCCCTCCAGATTTTCCTCAAAGTTCACAACATTAAAAAGTTTCTAAAAGCACCGACCAGTGACCTGCACTGGTACTATTTCCATCAGTGGTGCTTTGGTGCAGTTTCAACCTACTGCATGAACAATAATAGACATTATTGCATACTTATGTTTTCTTAAATTTAATAAATCACAATGACAAACAGGTTCTAAATATCCATCACTTTACAAATAACACTATTAACCCTTTATAGGGCACTTGTATGTATTCTGAAATACTGAAAACCTTAGTGTGTTATTGGAGGACATAACAAGACTTTTGGGAAATTAAAAAAAAAAAAAAAATAGGTAGGTATTTGTTGTCTTTCCTGTTTGTAGCAACAACAAAATAAAAATATGTTGTAAAAAGTGGTACCAAGCACGATAAACCCCTCCCCTCGCACCTATTGTATCTCATTTTGGCATTGATCCAGCTGATGTCATCATGTCTGTGTGCTGATGTCAGCAGATCAGTTGCTTCTATATATGTGCCAAGTTTGAAGTAAATTGAAAGAAAATTGATGTTTTATAGAAATGTGAAATCTCGACCACTATAAGCAAATGGGTTTAAAAAAAAAAAAGATGTAAAAAATGTGAACTTTGACCTGTTCTTCCCAAAATGTATGCAATCGTATCTATTCTGATGCTCTGGCAATCTGTAAACCTAATTTGGTATGAATTCAACCAATAGTTTTGTTGCTAGAGTGTTAACAAACCAACAAACCAAACCAAAAACAATACTCCTTGCCTCCTCTTCGGGGGGCGGGGTAAATATAAAAAAATACAAGAAAAACACATGTAAGGTTCTAGGAACATTTATTTTAGAACTTTACAACATAAGTGCACCTGTCCACATCTGCATGATCCCTTTGAACATCATTCCTTACATTAGTACCGTTACTTCATGGTACCTAACAAAGCAGGTCCACTCACTGGTCCAACAGAGGTGGACCTTACAGACCCTGTAGACCACATTGGACCTGAGATTATGGACTCGCTGTCCTCACTGGAACTGTTGCTGTCACTGTCTTGTAATGTGTGTAGAACTGACCAAAAATAGCCACTTGCCCAATAAAGGGTTAAACCTGAAATGTAATTAAACCGATTGTAGCAACTTCTAATTGTGCCTTTTTCTGGGCCTCCAGGTTACACCGAACAGACAAGGTAATCATTACGCCTGTTGACATTTGGTTTAGTCTAACATTACCATGACATTAGACAGAAACATTTTGCAGCCATGATTTACAGTTATTACACAGAAACAGAATAAAACATATTATTTTTACAGTGTCACCTTGAAACAAAAGGGAATACTTTCAACAGGAGGATGAGTTTCAGGATTATAAATCTACTGTTCAGAATTTTCATGTAATTTTTGAAGCATCATACAGATAACAGCCTATAATCTTGTGATTATATCCAATATCCAGTGTATTACATCATGATTGTCAGGTTATTACACCAATAATTTAACCAGAATACCATTTTTATTATGTTGAAATTGTGTTTTTTTGTTTTTTTAAACCTATTTCCCCATTACTACTGTTTTGGTTTTTTTTTTCTTTTTTGCTTTGCTACATAACTTTCAGTCATTTTACTCTGTTAATAGATGTTTTGGTCCACAGTGGTAATTACATGGTGTTACTCACTCACTACCACGTCATTATTAAATCATTACACCACTATTTCTTTGTTTTTTCAGAGCTGTAACATAATGCACCGCTGCATTTAATTGTTTAATTCGATTCCCATAACTGAAGCTTTGGCTGTGTATGTTACGTTTGTGTGATGTCTGCCGGTATATGTGACTGTATACATTCCTGTTACATGCCTTTAGGAATAGGTGGAAGGGAAGGGCCCTGGCTGGTGTAATGGTCATTGTTTTCAACCTATTCTTGGACATGCATGTTATTTATTTCTTTGCACAGTATGTAAGATGCCATGTATGCCTTTATATAACTTTTAACTGTTACTGCAGGACTGTCCAAGAGCTTTATGTTCTCTGAAATGTCTGCTACTGCACTAAACGCAGGGGTTTATCACACTCGTTGCATGACTGTTCTTTCGCTTTTGTCTCTTTTTTTTTTTTCTCCACAGGTTTGAAGAATTCAGTGTTGGCTGGTGCAGATGTTTGGAAGGTGGTTTTGAAAGGAATGAGTGCAGACGTTGGTTGTTGCTCTTCAGCTGCTCCCACTTTATCCTCCCTCATCCCTGAGGGTGTGATTGTGAGCTGGACACGCAGCTCTGCTTGGTTACTGTCTGTTTGAGCAGACACAAATAAAATCAATACCCGAGTTTAATAAGGTTCATCTTTGTGGGAGGAAGCTGGAGTCAACTCTCCAGAGAGCAGCTGTCAGTATTTATTATGACTTCTGACAGTCTCAAAATGTTTGGCTGACATATTCTGTCTGCTTCTCTTTCCTCTGTTCAACGTCGTCCAGTTCAACCTTAGCGCTAAAGTTTGTCTCGAGTGCATCTAAATACAGGTGTACTCACACTGAGAACACATGACAGTACCGATGTACTTGATTGTTAAGCTTTTTCAGTTTACATCTGCCATGAAGTCTTCTGATTTACATTCTACACAACGTGCTGAGTAAAGGTTGTTCTTATAGAAGCCACAAGAAAATGATGTAACATTGACATGATTTATACTGATGTTTTTGTTGGTGTTGAGCAAAATCCAATTTCACTGTTCACCAGAGTTCTCAGATGTGTTTATTTTAGTCATGTTCCCTTTTTTTTAATGCTAAATCAGCAGGATGTGAACCTATTCCTCTGTTCAGTCATTGCTGATTCCCTTTTTGATTTTTATCTGGTTTATATTGATGTGTCTCTGTCTCCTTGTTCTCTTTTTTTCCTCCTCTTCCTGTGTTTGTCTGTCCAATGTTTCCATCACATATATCTGGATCACTTTTTGTTTTTGGTTGGGTGTGTGTGTTTGGGGTGGTGGTGGTGTGGTGGGGGGGGGATTGCTTCTCATCTGCAGAGGTTCGAAGGTTTCCGAAATGACAAGACGATGCCTTCGAGCCTGGAACCATCATCCAGCGGTGCATCAGAAGACGGCGCCATAACAACCAACCACCTCAGGTCGGTTCCCTCACACAGAATCATCACATTTCTATCCATTCTCTTTCCATCCCTCAGTTTACGTCTGACCTGAAATAGCAACCCATCCACCAGAATGAAATGTTATTGTGTGTTTCTGCAAACCATGGATACGAGTAATCTCAACATTCGTGGACTATAAATGTTTCAAATCAACACTTCTAGATATGTGATTTCATGATGCTTTTGCCATTTTGAGAGAACAGAATGACAACCATGTCTCAGAAACATACACTGGTAGCACTTCATCTAAGTTATAAAAGGACACCAGGGCCTTGGTTTAATACAGAAAACATCAGCAAAAATGTGATTTTATCATTTAACCCTTTCATGCATGAGTTATGAGAGCCTTAAGATTTTTTTTTCCTGTGTTTTTGGTCCTCTTTGAAAAAAACAATGCGATTGAAAAAATTTTA
Organism: Ostorhinchus rueppellii; assembly: GCA_030068375.1. Classification (NCBI taxonomy): domain Eukaryota; kingdom Metazoa; phylum Chordata; class Actinopteri; order Kurtiformes; family Apogonidae; genus Ostorhinchus; species Ostorhinchus rueppellii. The sequence continues at coordinate 8,841,654 of JAQQZY010000005.1, forward strand.
TGACGCTATATTTCATGCAATTTCCAAAATTTTCCGCAAAGCTGGACACCATGCATTTAATTTTTGAAGCAAAGAAACATGTATTTACTGATATACTGTGTAAAAATGATGAAATACCAACATTTTGATGTTGCTAATCTGATGTTTTCTCATATTTTAACACAGTCTAATACTAGTCATTGCTCAGTTCGTGGAGATGATATGCAACAAAAACAACAAAAAAACCCTTCTTGTTGTTAATTACAGTCGAATAACAATAACAAGTAATTGATTTACACTCAAACATGTTAGACCAGGTTTATCAAGAACAGCAAAGTTACAGTAATGTTATTAATTGCAGTATATGTGTTGGCTGATAAGGAATTAAAATAACCAAACCCATGAATATACAAGAGAACAGCTGTAGAATAGCTGTCCACCGTAGTGACCACTGTGCATGAAAAGGTTAAACTACACAGTCCTTTCTGAACCATAAACAAAGGGCTTTTATCACATGAACCTGAAAATGGAATTAATAAAAAATAACAGAAAAACTGAATCAACCACAGATCAATAACACTGCCCCCACATGCATGTGCTGTCGGCGCTAGGCATGATAGGTCATCATTTCATCCACCTCTTTTTTTTTTTTTTTCCTGACCACAATTCTTCTTTGATGGTTCACCTCTATCCTTTCAGGTTGCAAAATAATGCAACAGGCAACAACTCCTTGGATCTTTTCTTTGCAAGCTAATACACTGCCCGTCCAAAAAAAAAAAAGTCACACATGCAATATTTCACTGCAACATCTTTGGTTTTGATTACAGGAGACATTCACTGGCATCTGTTTCACCACATGATGCTTATGTAGCGTCGAAATAAGGTTCATGATATTTTTTCCATTCAGAGTTGCATTAATTTTTGATTATTGATGATGCAGAATAAGACCGCTGCATCAAGTCTTCATCACATCCTGAATTAGAGTCTAGACTTTCTGTTGGCTAACCCATGTTTGGAAATGATGTCTCATTCTCCCTGAACCATTCTGTCACATACCTGATGATCCTGATCAGTCCTGGCACTATCTAGTCTTTCTGACATTAGACGTGAGAGGACACTCACTGCAGTTAGAGTTCAATAACCTGTTCCACTGAAACATTATTAACCACTGCAGTATTTACCCATGAAAGGATCTGAACTATTTACTGAGTTAAATACAGTGAATGTCTCTATAATCAAAACCGAAGGTGGTGCAGTCAAATATTGCATGTGCAACTTTTTTTTTGTGACCAGGCAGTGTAATTATCTCCTTCCTGAAACAGTAGGACAGTGGCAGTAGGACATTATGAAATGAGAAGCTACACACTGCTTCACTTTAGGTTAGATAACTTGTTTCCAGTTAAAACATAATCACTGCAGTAATTGTCCAGCGGAGGGAACCTACGTACTAATTAAATCCATTTAATGATCTGAAAACCCACACTTTAGTCTCAGTCTGGACAAGAGGCTTACAGGGCTCATATTTATCTAAACCCACTTTTCTTAGTCTTTGTTTCATTTATTTGTGTATTTGGACCCTAATGGTTCATAAAGTTTGAATTTGAACCCTCCAGAGGCTGCAAAATTATCTTTATATTAATTTTGGCAAAAATCAAGTGAATTTCTGCAACTCATTTTAATTCTTCTTAATTTGTTAAGTCTATAACTAGTTATGTCTCAGTATTTGCACATATAAAGCCAAGACTTGTGACCAACATTTCACCGAGTACGACATAATTGTTTGTCAGCAGCAGCGGTTGTAGTCCATACTGAAAATGTGTCCAAACTTCGAGTCGATTACCTAAAATGTTCAGTTGTTGGCTGTATTAACAAACACAAATGGCTGAATGTGACAGAGCAGCACAGTCAACAACCTGGAGGGGGTGGGGAAGGAAGTGGCTCATGTGCATTTAAAGAACCAGTGCTCAAAGTGACCTTTCTGGTGTCCTTACTCAGAAATAGTGTTGAAGATGGACCTGAGGAGTTGAACAAATGAAGACTTCAGATCCAAGAGCATTTACAGTTTATGTCGACCACAAGGGAAATGTTTGAAAATGCATAATTCATTTAAAAAACCAAAATATCCCTCCTTTAAACAATCCCATAGATATCACACCCAAAAGCAAAGAAGACTACGGTTTATACAAAACAATTTGGAAACAATAAAAAAAACCGCACCATTCTGGTATTTTACTGTTAGTTATTTTGGAGCTCTTGCAGAGATAATCCAATAAGTGTATTAAACTATCAGGCTTCTTCAGAGAAAAGCCTACACACTTCAGTTTTAGTGTAAATATCCAGATGACTCTTTCCACGCAGAAACATAAACATCTTTTTTTTTCTTTTTTCCCTGATGCTCCTCTTAAATGCACTCTTTCCCCCCCCCTGCATTCACTCTTCTTTTCCCGTTTTTTTTTTTCCCCCCTGAGTTTTGTCTCGCTTATTGAAATTCTTTTTCATTAATTGAAAAAACACATTTTCCATTATTTATCTTGCACAGCTTGTAATCTTTTTCTGGTAGTTGTGATCGACAGTGCTGATACAGCTCATCTGTCGCCCTCGGTACCAGCTCTCTGTGTTTTTTAACCTCTCCTCTCCTTAAACATCTCCCCTCTCCTCTATTTCCCCTCTAGTACGAGTGCTAAGATCCGTGCCATTGAGGCCAAGCTCCAGATGATGGAGGAGAATCCAGATGATGACTACTCAGGCCCGTCGGCGTACGTTTACAACAAACCGCCAGAGAGGAAACGCTGGGAGCCCTACTCTAAATCACACCACAATAACCAGAGCAGGCCCTTCCGCAAGTTTAGAAGATGACCCATCCTCCTACTCTTAATAGAGACCCCCTCCCCCTGCACTGCTCCACAGCCCCAGCCCACACACTCACACACAAACAGACTATTTTCCAGATACAATATGGAAAGAAAAGAGTTGAAGAACCTGTTTAAGTGTACCCAGACTCTTTGGGAGTAATTGCAGCAATCATGGACAAATGCCTTTTTTGGTTCCAGGTTTATTATTAGTTATTTTGTCTAGAATATGCCCCGTACCTGACGCCTGTGTCTCAGTCTGCTTTCTCACTGTTGCAGACATTCAACACAGGTGGATCTTACAGCTGTGAGTCACATGATGCAAAGCTACCGTGAAGACAAATGTTATTTTTAAGGAGCCGAAATGCTAATATTGTATACTTTTTGACATGTTTTTCTACTTTCAGATCATATTATTTAAAAGCAAAATACTTTTGGAATTTTAAAAGGCCTTTCTCTGCAGCGTGGTTTTCATTCAAGACTTTGCTGAAGAGTGAGGAAAAAAAGATTTAGAATATTTCTGAATGAATGAGTGAAATATTAGGACACAAGCCTCTCAGTGGTATTTACTGTCATTTGCAGTATTTTGTGTTACCTTCTATCAGTTTTTTGGGTTTTTTTTTTTTTTTGATTCAATTTTTATACAGCTGTAGTCTTACTCTTATACCGACTCTTGTGTGGTGTGTTTTGCCGTTTCCTTTTTCCACATTGTTTTTAATTTGTTTTATTTTGAATTAAAATGAATTATATCACATCCACACTGTGGTGTTTTATGCCATTTTGTAAATTATTTCTATATGTTGGTGTTTTTGAGCTGTCAAACTGGATTTATATATGAAATGTATCATCATGAGTAACATCTAAATACATTTTGGTTTTGATAAATGAGTATAGTGGTAAACCATATACATTTTATTAATGTCAGATCTAGATTTAATTACAAACTATACAAATCAATGCTTTAAAAATAAAAATAAAAAAAAGATTTCAATGTGTTGCCAAACCATTGTCATAATGAAAATCCTGTTGTTTTTAGGCATTTATTTACATTTTTAAAAACTACATTATAGGGATTGTTTTCATCATATGCTAATAATAGTGGAGCACAACACTTGTCAAGCTGATTTTTTTTTATTTTTTTTGTAGCTGGTGTGTATTGTAAATTTGTAAAAACCACATTTAAGTCAAAACCAGAAAATATGTCGTTCAGATAGTCTTGAATTCTGAGGATGAGCATCTACGGAGCAGAAGAAGAGATTAGACACAAACAACTAAAGCCTGGAAACACAATAACTGAACCCGATTAACGAGCTCACAGTCAGGTTTTCTTTTTTCTTTCTTTTTTCAGCTTCTTTCGATTGCGTTTTAATGGTCAGTAGTTGACATGAACCTCTGTCACAGCGGCTTCTGCTCATTCTGCCTGTTCATCTGTTCGATTAAAGCCCTGATCGTTACCCAGTGGTTGCATTTTCACCGTTTCTCCTCTGTGATGATGAATAGACTTTTGTTAGTTGTGGTTTATTTTGACGGGATCATTTGTGAGACACAGGTTTACAGATCGGACACGGACACACTAATGACTGACACATCGATCTGATCTGGTTTGGCCTCGAACACGTCCTGTAATTATGAGCCCTCCTTTTCTATAAACGCCCTTTGCTTTGCATTTGCAAAAAATAATAGACACTTTAAATATTTCAGTTGTCATTGATTTCGTTAGAATTTCGTTAACCGAATAAGTGTGAATAGAGACCAAGAATAAGAGCTGCAAAAGAAAAAAAACAATCTAGTGTTTTTTGTTTTTTTTTAAAAAAAGAATATTCCGTTTAGGCCTATGCTACAGTTGCTCATTATATATGTATAGTTTTATACTATAGCTTTGCATAACACACGGAAATTTAATTATTCAGATTTTTTCCTGCGAAAATAACACTACAAAAAAAAGAAAGAAAAGAAAAACATTTAAGGAAGACCATGACTCTTTAGAAGAATAACATTTACGCAAGGCTCAGAGAGATGTAAAAAAAAATTGTTAACTGAATTATTTTTGTGCAGAATCTCATAAGAATTAATTAATGATAATCATAGAGTATATAGAAGTAAAATAGGGCTCTGGGATGCGGTGCTTCTGTTCTTCTTCATTTGGAATCATGTATATATTTTTTTCTGTTTTGACGCAGATTCACACACTGAAATATTTGATATTTCACCCGAGTCTATAAAAGGTATGCGGGACTGTTTATTTTGTTGTCCACTCATTTCTACAGTTGTGTATTTGTAGTTGCAAATAAATGGCAATTACATAAGTAACTGTAATTTGCACTGGGTGTTTTTCTCTGGCTGCAGCTATAAATACCTGAGATATCAAACCACCAGAGTTTGAGTAAATTTCTGTCATAACTGTTCCAGACTGTGTCCACCCTTCTCACGCATATGAAACTCTGTCTTCACCCTCCCCCTTCTTTTAATAGGCAATCCACACAAACTTTCACTCCAGCTCTGCAGAGACACTCTGAATCTGTGCTCGCTGCGCTTTCGCCGTCTTTGCAGCCTCCCCTGCGCCTCTTAAGCCTTGGAGTAAAAGCTGCCAACCCCTCAATTTGATTCACTTCCTGTAGTCAGACTCCTTCCCAAAAGTGGAGAGAGGGGGAACGGGGAAGGGAAGGCTGGCTTAGGAGCAGCAAGCAGCTCCTCGCCTCTACATAGCCTCAGAACTTTGTAGTAGTTCAGTGGCAGTCAGATCGTCGCGCACAGCAGCTTTTTGAAAAGAGAAAGGGACATAAACACTCTGCTAAAACAAAACTGTGGCCACCGATTCCCGAATCCATGCATGGTACGGATAGTACAAGTTTTGACGCCCATCGCAGATTCTTCCCCTGATTCCAGGCACCGAGTTTGGAGACACTGTAGCCAACGCTGAGCGACTCCAGGGGTTCATGTACTGGAAAAATGAAGTTTTGTCCCCTCTTTCAGAGGGAAATAAGATTCTGTCTGAAGGAATTCCCACGAAACAGGTACTAGCTACACTTTGGAAACAGCCGACTTATGCTCATGCAACTTTGTGCGTAAAAGTTGGAGAGGTCCACATTTGAATAAACCGGCCGGGCCTTCGCTGTTTACTTGTTTACGCACGGTGACTGATGTGTGATATAAGGCAGAATAAATCGGCTCATTGAAAAAATACGTTTAGCCTATATGTTTATTTTTTGTTTAAATTAACTAGAGAATCTGCTGTTTGTAAATTTGCATTTTCTTTCCTTTGGCAGCTCGTGATTGCGTTTTGTTTGGTCTCCCCGTGATGTCATGAGAATCACTGCTTGTGTACTGAGATCAGCTGCACGCGCCAGCCGCTGTGAAGAGGCACGCGCCTCTCTATTATGAATAGCGTGATTTGCGGTCCGTGCGAGCCTCTCGAGCGCTGCCAATTCGCCCGAGAAGAAGAAGAGAAGAATTTTAATTACAGCCATTAAAAATCAAATTTGCAATTCTTTGGGTGACCCGTTGCCTTTTTCTGATTGACAGATGAAATTGACACTCCGGGTTCCTCTTATCTACTGCGTTTCAAGCTATTTGTAATTGCAGGTAACCCCCCCACCCCCACCCTCCAGTCTCCTGTCCTGGATTGCGGAGAAAATACTATTATTCTGAGAGGCACGGGTTAAGGGCAGGGAAAAATCAATCCAAATTGAAATAGCTTCATTAAAACGTGCCTTTTGTTGCGGGGGCCCCATTAACAGTTTAAACCGGGGTTTGTTGTCAGGACGACTTTATAAAGCAGCAGCAGCCTCCAGGAGCTGTCTGCAAATGTCTGTAAATGTCTGCCGAGGATTTCTCAGCTGAGGATGACACGGGGAATGTGATGAAGACCTGCCGTTTACTAAACGTTGTCTTGTAGGTGATCTCTACCGAGCATCAGAGTACACCCGGAGCCTCGCGCTGCAGTGTGGACTCTAAACACACGCCAATGGTGAGACCTTTACGCCTATTTATACTGTGCAAATGTCAGGTTCGATACATGCGTAAATTCCCTAAAATAACTGGGAGTTTGACCCGTGCGCACCCACTGCCTGTTAGAAATGATTATACTCATTTGTCTGATTTTAATTACGCACACTGTTCTGTCTGATACGCCTTGTGATTGGCGACGTGTGCGCTCTGGTTCTGTGGGGAAAAGAGTAAATGTGTGCGCCTGAGCTGTGTCCTAGTTCATGGAAACTACTGATGCCTTATTGCAGTCTCACTCGGACGGAGAATCACAGCGGTCCAACATGGAGCGGGAGGACACGCGCTCGTCCCCCAGCACTCCGTCCACTCCCTCCGTGTGCTCACCCACATCCACCGCCAGCTCGGTGCCTTCTACCGGGAAGAACATGTGCGCCAGCTGCGGTCTGGAGATCCTGGACAGATACTTACTAAAGGTGAGAGGCTGAGCACTTCTTATTTTCCAAACCGAACCTCTGCTGACATAAGTATTTGGATATACTTGTCCTGATCCTTTATTTGTTTACTGTTTTGCTCGGGCGGCATTAATAGTAAATAGATGTCATGAACAGAATGGGGTGCCATCTTGACCCGGGTCCTGGTAGGCCTAGTTTCTACGCTGATGCTCAGGAATGAAGGCCCTACAATTTAAGTCGTCGCTTCTGTTGGATTTACTCGACAAAAGTACCCGTAAAACACAGAATCCCCAAGAAAACAGCAGAAGAATTGCCTGTAATGTTGTGAAAACGTGACCTATTACAAACCAACATATGCAGCCTATAGGATTTATCCAAACTAATTAAACCCCATTAAAAAAAATAAGCAGTTTAAGAAAATAAGAGTTTTTTTCGTTTAGCTGATGTTATCTCCACCATAAAACCAACTGACAGGAGAACAGACTGGTTTTTGCCGCAGACACAACAAGGATGTTTTGGTTTTTACTGGTTTAGATCTTCACGTCTCGTCGCGTGCGCTCGCGTGCTTCCATCCATTAGTTCCTGTGTTTGTCAGGAAGTGTGAACATCATCAGTCCCTTTTCACTGCATTTCTATTCAGTTTACAGGACAGAGAAAGAAAAGAGGCACAAAAGAAAACGGTGCGAAATTTATTTCAATCAAGATTTTTTTAAACATGCATTTTATTATTATTTTTAAAAAAGGATTGTGAGAAGGTTTTACGTCATCTCTTCGACAATGGTTCGTTTTTTATTAAAGACTGATATGAACTGGTCACAGCTTGTAACACATTTTATAATTCCTAATATAATTTTAAAAAATAGTGAAATTGATAAACAAATATGAAATAGTGCCAGCAGTAAATTTTGCTTTAATTTTCTATTATTCTCTGTTATTAGTACTGTAGTTTCTACCAGTTTTCTCCAATTTAAATTAAAGCCAGATTTAGCAGATTTAATTTTTAAAAATTATTTATTTATTTTACAAGATAAATGTTTTCTGCCTATTAGATAAGCTACTGTTACTCAACCAATGTCTTTTGATCCTAAATATTTATCAACATGAAATTTAGCTAGGAAAATGCATCGTTTTTTTTTTTTTTTTTTATAAATATATATAGGCCTACAATTGGGAATGCATGTAGAATTAAAATTGACCGAATTTCAAGATAAAATAATTTAGGACCTACGGAATGTATTTTTCCATGATTTACATAGGTGTGATTTTATATTTTATTGGCAGCAAACAAAAACTTAGATTAATATTTTTAATTTGATTAACTCATCACCTATTTTTTTGTGGAAAATGACAAAACCACAGTATAAATCCTAACAAATAATTCTGATGTTTAAGAAAACACACAAGAAATAATGAATGGAGGAAATCGTCAAGAGAAACAGGCCACATAGCATATTTTAATGTCAGCATAAACATTTTATAAAAATCACACTGAAAAACTGCCTCATTCATTGTGAGGAAATGTGTTGAATTATTAGGTCAGTGTGAGTTTTAGGCCATTTATATGCGGAGTTGAAAGCACAGGGTCTCTGTCCTTATCCATCAGTTTACGTGTTTGACGTTGACGTCGTCTCTTCGCAGGTGAACAACCTGATCTGGCACGTGCGCTGTCTGGAGTGCTCCGTCTGCAGGACGTCACTACGTCAACACAGCAGCTGCTACATCAAAAACAAAGAGATCTTCTGTAAAATGGATTATTTCAGGTAGGGTAAGTTTATGACCGTGTTTTCAAAACAACCACGTCCAGTTTCTGCCAACACACACACACACACACACACACACACACACACACAC
>JAQQZY010000005.1:8850829-8876489 GCA_030068375.1 Ostorhinchus rueppellii
CACGCACGCACATACACACACGTGCTCGCGGACACACACAGACACACTTATCTAGATGGATGCGGGCTGCTTCACGTCCCCTTTTAGATCTTTCAATAACTCTGAAAGCCTGTAACAAAATAGCTGAAAGATCCGCAATGTTGTTATGTCTTTCTGAAACACAACATCAGCAGTGGGCCACAAAAGAGGAACAGTTTATGAGACTAATGTAAGGTTTGAGCCTGTCATCTGCCTCTGGGCCTTCCTTTACACTGAACGTTACAGCATAGGTGTATTAAAAGTGAATGATAATGTTAATGAGTATTTTTGACAGGCTTGGTTTGCTATGTATGTTAGTATAAATAAATAAAACAACACATTCATAGCGGCTTTACCTTATCAACACACAGTTAATGCTCCACGTGCCGCTGGTTGCGTTATCACCTCGAGAGCGACAAGCGGAAATCACCGGAAATACCGTTTGGAATAACTGAGTCTGTTTGGTCCTCAGGCGAAAAACTGGAGCATTCATCAGATAAACGTGTCCAGTTATTACTGGATAAATGACACGATGCCAAGTTACACACATCCTGTCGTTCTCAACAGCTGAATGCAAACCTATATGATCTATAAATGTCAAATATGTTGGCTAAAGTGAAAACATGAGCCCATCTGTAGCCTACATGGACACTATTGCTCATAAAGCTGGAATAAAATATTTTAACTCTTGCCATGAAATTATTGTAACTGGGTGATTTATTGTTGATAAAGTGCAACTGAGTATAGCCTACTATATATACATATATAATAATTGTAATTACTGATGTATAAATAGGAACAAAGAAGAGGAATGTTTCAAAACAAAATTACTCCAACTTTATGGGGAGCAGTGTATATATACGAAATATATGAAATTACATAAATCAAAATCATTTAATGTATTGATACATGTGTCTGCTCCATCCAACAATTTCTAATAGGTCTGTATGAAACTATAGGGTTGTATCTTAGAAGTTACAAATGTATATGTTCATGCATTTGTATATATGTGAAAATAATCTATCACCATACAGTAGGCTATACGGCAAAATAGAGGTGAGTAAAAGCAAAGTAAAAATTGTATTTAAAAAAAAAACAATTAACAGAACAAAGCTGAGTTCAATTGTCTTAGTTTGTAATTTTTCTTTATTTTACACTAGGGAATAAACACTGGAGATAAACAATAAAATAGACACAATCACACAAAAGCAAGGACAACAGGAAACTACTCCACATGAATTGCTGTACTTAGCATTTGCAGCAGGTCAATACATAAACACTAAAAAACCAATGATACCAAAAATTAAAATTAATTGCAACCTATTTAACAATTGTGTGAAGCTATATCAGGTAATACTATTAATAAATGAAAAATGTTAGACCCTCTGACCCATAACTACATTATAGAGAGCGAAGCAGTAGTTTGGAAATGCTAAATGAGGAGGGGAGTGTTGTCTGTTCCTGTGAAATTAAACCCGCCATCCATTCAGACTGTCTGTTGGCCGAATGAAAACTTTACTGATTTACTGTAATCCAGGATTGAATTTACCACTTGCACCAGCAGAAACCGTCTCTGATTAAAGGCTGGATTAGTTTTGCTAAACCACATGTAAATTCAATTTGTGTGCCACCGTGAATCTTAGAGGTGCTTGAAAAGTAAGAACGTGTGTGAGCGTGTGTGGCATCTGAGGTTAAATGGGGTTCACACTGATGCGTGGTAAATTTCTGAAGCTGGTGTATATTTTATAAGGACACACATGTCTGTTTGTGCATATCTGTGTGTGTGTCTGTACATATGTGAGTGCTTAGGCCTGTGTGTAAGCTTCAGTGTGTTTTTCTGATTGAAACATGACACCAGGCCACCGCTCTGAGGTTTATAATCACCAGCAATTAGTTGTCTTCCACACCAGACCCCCAGGCCTCCAGACCAGCAATTAGACTTCTCCGAGTGCCTGGTCAGCATGTTTCTGATCTGAAAGTGACTCCTATCCAAAGTACAACATTTAACACACAGATAAATGCTGCAACAAACACTTACACATGAACACACATGCATAAATATGGGGACATGAATGTGAAAAATTTACAGTCACATTAGAGCTAGTATGTACTGTACACACACCAACACACACAGCGACACACATATAATTGCCTCCTTTTACAGACTCACATTTGCACATGGACACAACCACGCTCACACAAACATACATTGAGATCTGTGTTTATTTATGTGCGTCCAACAGCTGCCAATCATCCTGCTCAATTTTTTCTCCCTCACAAAATGATAATATTTTACCTGACCCTTTTCTGTCTGAATGCCCCTTCACTGTTCAGCTCTCTCACCCTCAACATTGCTCTCTGGACCGTGAGCCGTCATTAAATGTGCAAAGTGGATTTAAAGCTTTAAAAATCAGATGTGCAGCTGTCACCGAATCACATATCATACAGGAATCATTTGTAAAACCCTACAGTGCAAGTATGCACACGGGAAAGTAGAGCTATTCAGTTTGTTTACATTATCTTACTGGATAGAAATTCAAAGTTTCACAGGGATTTTTCAGTGGATTACCGCTAAGGACACATCACAGTTACTCATTTAGCCGCTTTGTGTCACACTATTAGTACGAGATGTATTTCTGTTCATTTTTGGACGGTGGTTATTGGCTCATAGTGAGGAATGACACCACAGAAATAAACACATCTGCGCAGCTTTTAATTCTAAAACATCAAGCTAATGTCCCTGCCTTGAATCTTTTAGGTGGAGGAAGTACTCGGATCTCTAATTTTAGTAAAAATAAATGCAATATCACATAGTAAAAATCTTTGTCTCTCTCAAATAAAATGATATAATTATCATAAATATATACATGATGTAATCAGAATCAGAATCATTATTGTCAGTACACTCTGTATATTAAGTGCACAAGAAAACAAGAAAGAAATTAAACATTTCTCTATGTATAAAGATTAAAAAGAAGAATTCCTAATAGACTAGATAAAAAAATAAATATATGTATGTGTATGTGTGTTTAAAACCAAGAAATATATGTATAGGAGTAGTACTTATATGACCCATTGCACAGTTGTTAAAGTGTAGAATGACCTTTTTCCAAACATATATTTTACAGGATTTTATGTTGCCATTGGTAATGATGGGGCTCGTGTTAATTATTGTATCGTTGGGCATTATAGTATTATACTCATAAATAAATGAGATTCTTTTTGTTGTTTATCAATAATAGTAGTCATATTATTGTCACCGGAAATCATTTCATTACTTGTGTAGCAAAGAGTACAACATTTGTCTCCAAAACTGCTGTGAAGTAAAGTAAACATATAAATCTTCAAGGAAAGCACACACCTCTAATTTAAGTGCAGGACAAGAGTAGATGCACTTACACTTAGATTCCTCCACACTATCATTTTGCAGCCATAGGTTTTAAGAAACTTTTCTTACATTTGCTTTGGATTTTCTGACTAAATAAACTGCAGTTTCATATATTTAAACAAAATTCCAAACCACATTTAACAGGAAATGTTGACAAAATTATCATAAGGGCATATGATTTTTAGTCCAAAAGATTAAAATGATATACAGTGATTTACTTGGCATATTTTGACATAATACGAGCTAAAGTCTGTAGTTTTTGCATGTACTTCCATTATAAGAATGCCTGTAGGTTTAGACTGGTTTAACAGGAACTCACTTTGGAAAAGGAGAGAACATTTTAAGTATGCCGTAGTAACAGTGAGGCTTTGCTGCAGCTCTGGGGTCTGCACAATAGTTACCTCTGTAAATATAATCTGTAATCTGGATTTAGGCCAGATTTATACTAGGCTAAACAACACTGTGAGTCCAGATCCTCTGGGCTGGTTTCAAACCTCTGGAGATATTTTCTCATCTGTGTCAGCCTCTCATCTGGCTTTGGACTGACAGCTGCTTTAATGGGGCGTAATAGCAGGAAATCAGAGTGGGTTTCCCTCCATGTATGTGTGTGTATTTGTGCATGGGAGGGGGAGTAAGGTGGTGCGTGTAAGTCGAGGTAGGGGACAGAGCTTGGGCTGTGCCTCTCGAACCCATGTCAGGCCTCCGAGGTTCGTTCATACGAACACATACATATACACACACGCAAACCATTTCTTTATCAGCCTCCTCCCCTGACCCCCCTCGCCACACTGCTCCCCTCGCTCTGTAGAAACATCATCCTCAACCGTGAGCTGCGGGCCACACAGGAAGTTGCAGGGCTGCACTAATCAGGGGCACCCTGGGATACTGACACTGTAACCAGAGTCCATGTAGGGAACTTTGTAAGAGCGATGAGTGCCTGTGTGCATGGCTGTTTTTGCATGTGTGTGCGTGTGTGTGTAATAATTATTCATCAACCCACCTCTGCTTGGCTGATTAGGTCGCCATAGCAACTAAGATAGTAGCAGGAAAGAACTGATTGAGAAGTGAATGAATAAAAATTATAATAACGCGCAAATCTACACATTTAGATGAAGGCTGCTTTGTCAAAGCATTGAAATGTATTATTCATTGTAGAAACAAAAAACTAGCTTCGATACAGAAAATTTCCTTCTAACACTTTATTTAGACAACCAACCGAGGTTAACAGAGGGTTCAATGAGTATTCATAACATTTCAGCAGTTTATGCTCAACATTTAATATGTTGTTTTATTGAAAAAAATTAATAAAATGGATTTCAATTTCAGCACAATTCTGGATAATAAAAACAGTCTTTAAAAATGTGTTATTTTTCCTCATAATTCATGCACAAATGTCAGTGATGTTCAACAGATTATATGTGATGATTCATTCATATTTCATATTTTATGATTCATCTACAGACAAAGCAAAAACAGATGAATTGTTGAATCTCAAGTAATAAGCTGCTGAAATGTCACAAATACTCTCTAAACTCTCTGTGGGTGGACTATCCAAATAAAGTGTTACCAATTTCCTGAAATCACAGTAACTGTAATGTGTTTTTATTCGCTCTGGGAGCAGGGATTTGAAATTTCAAGGTTCCTTTCGAGGAGCATAATCACATTGAAAGCTGACAATATAATAAATCTGTTAAAAGAAGTTGTCTTTAAAGTATCTGGATCGCTTCCCCCTTTTTTTTTCTTCTTTTTTCTTTTAGGCCTAACATGAAGCCTTGTGCCTTAAAACCACACAGTCAAGCAGGAGCTCTCCTAGGACAAATCTAATAGAGATTAGAGTATTCTCATAGCACATCAGAAATAATCCAAAAGACATGTACCTCCTCAAGCCTCTCTTTCAGCAGCAGGTGAATTACTGCAAAAAAAAAGTTAAAGATTAGATGAAAGAAGTGGAGCGAATACGAGAGGTCCAGGGGAGAAGGGAGTTTTGCGGTGCAGGATTTTCCTCTTGTGAGTGATATAGGGGCTGTGAGGATTGACATCGCTCCAAAATAAACACCAGGTTCTTGGGACAAAGACAAAACGAGATATGGAAAAAAAGACGAAGGGGAAGGAGGGGCGGGGGGGTCAGAGGAGATGGAGACGGAGGAGAGGGTTAAAACGAGGGATGATTTGCTGCTTTTCTGGGTTCTGTCTCGGAGCATGAAACTGACAAGCTGTCATGCTAGATTAGCCACAATGTTCCACAATGTTTTCCTCTTTACTGTAGAAACAGCCAAGAATTCTCCATAACAATCTGAAATGATACGTACATACAGTAAGCCACGGAGTCGATTTGTCTCCGGAATGGCTTTATTGGGTTATAAGAGGCTTTTTGGTAAACTTGCACATATCTGCGACAACTTAAACCCTCAGTAAGTGCCATGCCAGCCAATTTTATTTCAAGGTCACCGCAGGGGCTTTTTCTCAGGGTCTCACTGCTCTAATGTTGAACTGAATTTGTTTGTTTAGAAGAACTAAAAAAAGGCCAGGACACTGTTTACATGATGACATTGCTATTTTAATATAATAGTTTAGTTCATGGTGACAAAAAGCAGACTGACATGCAAAATGAGATAGACCTTAAAACAGGAGGCATCTAATGATCTATAAATGTCATCCACCGTGCTACATACATCAAATTTTAACTTCTGGCAGAAAGCTTGTGTCCGTAAGGAGGGGTACAAGCTTTCAAGATGTCAAGACTATAGTATGCTTTCATCCCAGATAGAGTGGATTTGAGTGCACTGATATGATGCCAAACCCACTCACTTGGCAACCCTCGTGCTCTCCTGCACCCCCGCCCTCCTGCTCACTCTCTTTCTGTGCCACTGATGTTCTTTTACTCCGCTATTTCCCCGACCACTACAACTCTCTGCCTCTCAGCCTCCGACATCCTTTCTCCACATCTATTTCTCATCCCTCACCAGTGGCTGCCTCCTTTACATTTTGCATTTGGCTCATGTGTGACTGTGTATACATGTTTTGATTTGCTTTTCACTGTGGTTTGCAGAGAAACACTATACTATTTTTTAAAAGATAATCTCAAAAATATGTACTTATACTAAAAAAAATGTTGACAATTTTATCGTAAGTGTAAATTTCACATCACTGAAGAGGATTTTATCTATCTGTATCTTTATTTATAAAGATGGTAGTGAATATTTTCTGCAGCATTATCATGTGCAATATGTGGGTTAGTCCAAAATAAATGATATTATTTTCAATTATTATAAAGAAAGACTGTTCACTATGTAATGATGTAGCTCACTAAAGTCTGTTCTCTCTCTCTCTCTCTCTCTCTCTCTCTCTCTCTCTCTCTCTCTCTTTTTAAAGAAAACAATGGAGGTCTGTACATAAATTATTAAAGATAACATATTGTTTGGATGTTTCCAAAAACAGAAAATCAAACAGAAATTAATAATCTTTAATATGAGCCAAATATTTAAAGAATGTTGCTTGTTTGTTTTTTAAATTGTATTTCATCAATGATCACATCAGTATAGAAATGTTTCCAATACCAACTGAAGCCATTTGTAATATATGGTTCTGTTGGTGTATTTTGACCTCAGTTTTACCCCTCAGGCAACACTTCATCTCAGGCTTCTCACAAATCCAGCCTGTGTCACTGAAATTGGCAGCTGCTGACCCCAACAATGGCCCTTAACCTAACCATAACCACCTCAAAACATTAAGCATTTTATGCCCATTAAACCCATAATGTGCTCTTTAAATGAGGCGCTTAAGCTCTTTTGACACTGATGTAAATCAGAAAATTGGCCTAATATTGCACCGATTTATCCA
Organism: Ostorhinchus rueppellii; assembly: GCA_030068375.1. Classification (NCBI taxonomy): domain Eukaryota; kingdom Metazoa; phylum Chordata; class Actinopteri; order Kurtiformes; family Apogonidae; genus Ostorhinchus; species Ostorhinchus rueppellii. The sequence continues at coordinate 8,858,076 of JAQQZY010000005.1, forward strand.
GATAATAAAGGGTCAGGTGATCAAATAGGTCACATGATATTCTGTTTTATTGTTAAAAGAACCCATAGAAAAGCAACAATCTTACAATGTTTTAATACTTCTATCCTACTTACAAGTTAACAGTTTTATCAGTCTTATTTTATTCCACCGTGCCATAGTGTCCCATTGTTTAAACAGTTCAAGGCACACCAGCGAGTTACACCACTTAGCATTTATTTCCATGGATATGAACGCTGTAATTATCATGAATCAGTCCCACATACACAGACTTGCTACCAGACCTTAACCTGTAGGAAAAAAAAACCTCCAACATGTGTATAATTTGCTCCTGTTTGAGTAATGTGCTAAAAAAAAAGCAGTAGTATGAAATTATGGAGTCTATTAAAAAGTGAAACTAGATATTTGTGACCTGGTTTGAAAGATTTACATCAAGTGGGCGAATAAAGACGCATGAATGGAAGAAAGGTTAGAAAGAGGAATATACAATAACACAAGCCATATCCATTAAGAAGGAAATATACGATTTTTAGTTTTTTTAGTTTTGCTTTTTTTTAACCCACTGTGTTCACAAATAAACTTCTATTAATTCAGGATGTTCACATTACAGAAGCATGTTTATTCAAGAAATTATATGTTGCTTTGAGTCCATGAGAAAATTCAACAATTGCTGGTCCAGTTCAACGTATATCCTATAATTTATACAAAGGAAGAAACTCAAAGTGCACCAGACCATTCCTTTGGCAGCTATTGTACATGATCTTGTTTTAACTCTCTGTACATTTATCTGTCATCTTCTGTGTGTGCCCCCGAACCCCCCACACCATCCACTCATCCAGAACAGTAAGTCAGGTGGTTTAAGTTTATGTGCTGCCTGACCTCACTGTTGCTATCAGTTACAGCAGGGCGATCTCGAGTGATGTCATCCAAGTCTTTCTTCATCTTCCACCATGGTTTACGTGTGCGTCGGTTTGTTCGTTGTGTGTGTATATGTGTGTGTGTGTGTGTGTGTGTGTATATGTCAGGGCCTTCATGCATCAGCCAGGAAATTGCAGGTGTTGGTTTGTTTGCATTCAAGGCTCAGCTTGCAGCCGCAGTCAGGAGTCTTTTCTGAAGGCCATATCCTCCTCCAAGGTTTCTTCCTTAAACCCTTTGAGTTCTGCCAAGACTTCCAGTTAAAAAACCCTTATTTTCAAGTTCAGCCTTCTTCAAAATATTCTCACAGAAGAACGACTCAAAACGATGTCGGTGCTCATTTATTTTTTTGTGCATCTTGCAAGAGCCTTGAGACAAGATTAAAAGATCATCTTCTGCTGCAATTTTCTCCTCCAAAATGTTGCTTTTGCTCCATCGACAAACCACTAATTCCTTATTTTATTTTTCTCCTCTGCTTCTTCTGCCTCTGTTCTCTTATTCTCTCCCTCACAGTAGGTTTGGTACTAAATGTGCCCGCTGTGGTCGGCAAATATACGCCAGTGACTGGGTTCGCCGTGCAAGGGGGAATGCATACCACTTGGCATGTTTTGCGTGTTACTCTTGTAAGAGGCAACTATCTACAGGAGAGGAGTTTGGATTGGTGGAGGAGAAGGTCCTGTGTAGGATCCACTACGACACCATGGTGGAGAACCTCAAACGAGCAGCTGAGAGTGGTGAGTAGTGGTTCTGGCAAATTTGCTACAAATTGTTCTCAGTAGTAGTACGGATTCTTTCTTAAAAGTGACCTCCCAAAACAGGATGTATCCTTACATGTACAGAGAAGTATGTTTTATATCACTTCAAGCATAACCATGTTTTGAAAATTTTGAACTTTAGGACATAGGACTGGACTGTGTTTGTGGAATTTGGGTTTCAGCTGAAGCAAAAAAAAAAACAAAAAAAAACGGTCCCTTAATACTACAGTTTAGTTTCTGCACTGGTTCAAATCTACCTCCTGAGACATTTCTGGTTGCTTTAAATTATGGTGCAACTTATCTGTCTTGCATCTTACATGTCTGCTGATGTTTTTCAGGCAATGGTATCACATTAGAAGGAGCAGTTCCAACAGAGCAGGACAGCCAGCCCAAACCAGCCAAAAGGGCACGGACTTCCTTCACAGCAGAACAACTACAGGTCAGACACCAAATGCATGTATTTTAAGGCCATTTACCCTCATAAAATAATGCTCCAGTCACTTAGTTCCATAAAGCGGGACAAGAGAAAAAAAGATATTCCTACTTGTTTATTTACTCTTTTTATCTCTTTCTTCAAGATAAACACCATTTCTTTCTTTTCTATGCCCCAGTTTATAAAGCAGACTTTTCTTGCTCAAGCTTCAATGTTGTTTTCACAGGTTAATTATATGTAGAATTGCCCTGTTACACTGCCCTGAAACCACAGAACTTGCATCCTAATAGAGTATTTCATGATCTCTGATGTGACTCTAATATGTTGTCTTCATACAGATCATGCAGGCTCAGTTTGCCCAAGATAATAATCCTGACGCCCAGACGCTACAGAAGCTGGCTGACATGACAGGCCTCAGCAGAAGAGTTATACAGGTCAGTATGGGCTCATTTATACTTTACTGGTAGTCCTGATTCAGAGGTGCTATGGAGGTACTGTGACAATTAATAAAAATAATTGAACTTTAAATAGAATTTATTTTTGTGCAATATGATGTAATGGTCTTACTCTTTTTCAGTAACATAGCTACATGATGGTTACATTGCATCTTCATACTGTAGGTGTGGTTTCAAAACTGCAGAGCAAGACACAAAAAGCACACGCCCCAGCACAGTGGGGTGCCCCAAGGTCATCCCCAATCCAGAATCCCTTCTTCTCTGCCCGATGAACTGCATTACTCCCCCTTTGGCAGTCCTGAGCGGGCACGCATGGTGGCCCTTCACGGGTACATCGACAGTGAGTTGATTGTTTTGTGTGACATTAAACCCTTAGTACATTAAAAACAACAGACTTCTTCATTTAAGTGTGTTTCTGTGTGCTTTCCAGGTCACCCTTTTTCCGTGCTGACCTCTCAGAGTCTCCCCCACCAGGCTATGTCGCTGCCCCAGCTCCCCCTCAGCCGCTAACACTCCACCACTACTCTTACGACCTTTGACCTCCAGACCCTAACCCTTGATCTCCCATCAGTGACGTCTTCTGACCCGACCCACAGGTCAGACTGGAGTCAGCTTGGAGAAAACCTTACAGGAGCCCTGCCCACTCATGCCAAGGAAATACTAAGAAACAGTCGTCATTATTTTCTTTTTTGCTTTTTGAGGACAGGAATATCCCACCTGCAGCCAGTCTGTCAAAAAAGATTGTGAAGTATTTATCATTAGCAGGAACTCACTGACTGTATTTTCAACCACCTAAAGGACCCATTTTGCTCCGCGTGTACAGCATTCTCCACTCTGCTCGTCTGCCCTCTGACTTAAGGGTGGTGGGAGTCTGAAGGGATGAACTGACAAAGGAAGCAGGAATGAAGCCTTCTGCTGTCTGAATACTGAAGATAAACAAAGAGGAGAAATTTTAAGGGGACACTGTCAGCCCAAAGGGCCGGGCACACACAGTAGACCACATTAGAGGTAAGACTCCTCCCTCCTTTCTCTCTGAGCAACCATGAAGGAAACATAAATGTAAACTAAATATATTCACTGCTGATGCATTATCTCTCAGCATGACTCTAAACAAATAAAAGTTCCCAATCACATGTTTGGACAGATTTCCACTGAAATGAGATGTAGGGTCAGATTTTTATTAGAAAATGGACGTAAATTCTGTGCCTTATCTTTGTAGTGGTGTACAGCAGTGAAACAACTGAACAAGGTCATTTTTAATTTGGGTGGGTTTTTTTTTACACAGTGGAACAATTTATGAGGACTTAAAATTTTCCACTGGTAAAAGGAATCACAAATAACGCCTATATCTAATCTCTTATCATGAAGGAAAACCACAAAGCACGATGTCTGGCCTTGTGTATTATTAAATTATGGTTGTAACATTAGAAGCAGGAGCTAACAGTTTTTAAGCCTCCACAATTCTGTTGAATGCCTTTAAACTGACAGAGAAACAGGGGGAAGTCTGATAAGCATACTAGCCAAACGACACATTCCTATGAACTTTCCAAAACAGATATATTGTCACTAATTTATGATTTTCGAAGTTGCTTGTTCAGACTCTGTGTGTGTGTGTCTTCACACAAGGACGGTGGATTGGTACAATATGGACACAATGAAACAAACTGATGTTGTACATAGTAAGATGTGTATGTATCTGTGTGTGTTTGTTTGTGTGTGTGTGTGTGCGTGGGGGAGAGAAAGGGAGAGAAAGAGAGTATGTGTGTGTATGTGTGTGTGTGTGTTTTGGCAGGGGTAGAGTGTGCATCTGTATTTTAGTGCCATGGCCGTTGTGTGAAGAACAGGATCCAAGAAACCTCAATGTCCTTGTATTTATTGAGACTGTAAATCCCTGTAAAGCACTTTTCCCTCTGAAATTGTTTTGTTTTGTTAAAAAAATATGAAATGAACACAAAAAATTTATTTGATAGACTGTGCATCATAAATGTTTTGTGTACTAAAATGCAATAAATTAGAATGTGATATTTTTGTTGTTCTGGATCATTCCTGAGAATAAATTAATGAGGCAATAATTAATTTTTATTTCCCCAAACAACATATATGGCAGAAAGGATAAGAAAAAAATTGGCACTGATATTAAATTAGGTTCACATGGAAAAGGAGTTTTTTTTTTTTTTTTTTAAATGGCAAAAGTACAAATAAAATGAATGAATATAAAGTTATTCTTACTGCTCTATGTGTATTTTTTTATGAAGTGTACTCATGTTGGTGTGCTCCTTTTTGGGGGGCATGTTTGTTTCTTTTACTGTGTGTGACTGTTTAATTTTTAAGGATGAATATATTCTGAGTGTATGTTTGAGTGTGCATGTTTTTTTGTGTGTTTTTTTAAAATTTTGGTTTCCATTAAGTTGTGTTTTTCTGCATCTTCATGTGATGGGCAATACAGAGGATATTTTTTGATCAGATCTCTTCTTTATTTTTCAAAATTCGCATGCAGTTGGGGAATTTATTTATTACAAGGGATCATCACTTGCTGACAGTTGAAGGTTATTATAAGTATATGTTCCTCAATAGACATATGCGTGGTTAACAGGGTCTGCACATTGGCAACAAATATTATTTTGAATAAGGTCATCTCCACATATACTACACCCAACATTCTTTATAATATAGTACTATTTATTTAATAAGGTTTAATTTGAAGACACATTGTCAGCATTAGAATGTAAACAGGACAACCCAATGCTCTGGCAGAGGGCTGCAACAAAAATGTCTCAATGTTTTTTCTAGTGCAAGACATCAGAGTTCTTAGAATGAGGAAGACAGTTTTATTATAAGTCTTGCAAATCCTATTTCTATTCCAACCAAAGGATCCACATTTATACCTTTATACATTTGGAAGTTTAGTGCGAGCATTGTTACACCATATTTAAATCATAAAAATCAATGGTCCAAATAAATAAATAAATAAATAAATAAAATAAAATAAAATAAAATAAAAATCTACAGTTTAGATAAAGTCCATGGTATTTTATTAAATGCTGAAGGTGCTGGTTTTCTCAGTTTGGGCTTCTTTAGGATCATCAACACCCTGATTCCAATCTTTTCTGCAAGTCCGCACAATCCACGCATGTTCAGCGTCATCTGTGGAATAGATTGAATCATTATCATTTTTATTATTGCTATTATAATTTTAAAAAAAAAAATACAGAAGAGATATAAACAGTAGACCTATGACCAGTTAGATTAAATATATCCAAACTGCATGAAACGACATGTAAAAAAGCAACCAAGAATGAGATGTATAAGTCAATTTACAGCCTCCACAATAAACTGTCTAATAACCAGCGTAATTAAAGCACAGGTCATTTTGTGAAGTGCCATTCGAGTCTTGGGTAAATTTGTCAAATCAAGATAAGCCTGACAATTAGGAGAAAATAACTTCTCGGAGCCACTTCAGACACCAATAAATAATAACCCCCAAAAAACGGACGCCAATTTTTTTAAAACGAAACGACTGCCAGAGGAGCTGATAATACACCAGTTTTTTCATTGTTAAAACTGAAATGAGAAGCTAATTGCAGGGGAAGTGAGCTTTCTCTGGAGCGCGCGCAGCTGCACGCACTTGAGCGGCTCGCGGGCCTCGCCCCCAGGTTCGACTGCGCGCGGGGTTCCATTGTACACAGGAGCAGGTCTGCAGCACGCGGACTGATTGTGCGTAATTGGGCTTTAACACTAACAGCCTCTTCAACTTTAACACCCCCTCCCTCCTCTTCCTCCTCCTCCTCCTCCTTCGCCTGCCTCCTTCTCTCTACCTGATCGGAGGTCACTTGAACACACCGGACCCACGGACAGCTGCCACGCAAGCATTTCCCCCACTCTTAGTGCGCCATTATTCCATCCTATACATCACCACAGACGGACTTCAACCCGGCTTAACGACAATTAAATGGAGACTTTTTCATATCTGCTGTAATTCTCGCCTCTTCAGACTCTAAAGAAGCGTTTATTCAGGATTTAAGTCATATGAAATTGGCACCTTGAGTCATCTCAGCACACAGGTGGCTGGGATATTTAGGCAATTTCCTGCAATTTTAGAAATCGTGTAATTTCCCATTGTTTATGTCAATACATTTAACTTGCAGACCCTTCTAATGAGTATTTCTTTTTCTTTTTTATCATTCTATTCATCTTTATATAGAAATAAACATGCTAACATCTGCACAGGCTACATCTTCTGCCTATAACCTCTTCAGTTCATACAGCATATTATCAAATTTAAATATTTACAGGTCTTGTGCATAATCTTAGATAGCATCTCCCAAAATATAGTCTGATAGGTTTAACAACATCGCAGCCTCTATAGAACTTCAACTAATCTTATACCCCCCCAGTTAAACAGTCTTTTAGGGCAAGTTTTCCTTGATGGTATCATACGTTACATAGATTCTGAAGCAACAAGAGGAAAATTTGGGATTTTTAAAAAAATAAACTGACTTGGTGGACTTTGTAATGACTGTCCAACTGACTTTTACCCATGTATTTACATTTGTTTAGTTCAAATATGTTAGAAGTATTCATTCATTCTACTCTGTATGACATGTATTATGCTGGATTTCAAGGTAAATCTCAATGTCTTCTTGTCTACATCGTTCCAACAGATGTTAATGGTATATGTTGCAGTTTCTTTGTAGAACCTAAAATGTTCCTTGGATTTGAGATGTTTGGCTGCACAGTCTGAATATGTACTGTCTGACCAAATAGTAACTCAGTGGTTTTTAATAGATCCGCAACAAAAACAGAAACAGGAATCATATTATGCCTGTGGTTCTCTGAAGCACAATAGGACACATTCTAGTTTGTGTGTATCATCATCTTCAAGTTTAATGAACTACAAAACCCTGTATAGTAAACACTTTTCTGGTTGATATCCACCTCAACCATAACAACCTGCACGGACGACCTCTGTGCAACGTACACAGGAGAGAGAGTGTGTGGAAGCGATAATGGCACCTTGTTTAAGTCTGTTTATCTTAATCCTTAAAATACACTCAGAGGGAAAAGTGTTTCCTTCCAGCCTAATAGCTGTGATTTACACACTTGCACACACCCATGTACACACTGAGACATGTTGATGGGGGTCAGTATGTAAAACTTGAATATTTGGATTAAATGACAGAATGTGGCTCCTGATGATGTTGAAAGATGTTAAGAATGTGCATTTACAGTGATTTAATGAACATGGTTATACGATGGATGATTACATACTAAGTTAAACTCATTTGCGGTCACCAAGTAGAGGTGTCATGAAAAAAAATCCACCTTTCCTAAATAAGAAAGCTCAGACAAACATTCAGACATACATGAAAGTCATCTGTCTCCAATTCGCTGCAAACAGAGAGACCCTGGGGTTTGTGTTTTGGTGACATCAGAACAGCGCAAAGCATTTTCCGGTTTTTAGCTTTGAAGGAAAGATATTGATCTCAGCAATTATTAATCCATCTGTCACAGCTCACAGGATTAACATGTGAACCTTGTTTTATGGAGATTTTTTTCCCCTTCAAAGATGTATAAAAAATGAGAGTTTGTGGAAAGGCAGTGTGAGGATGTGTTGCATTCCCCAGGGCCCCTGAGCTGATTTTATCTGTCTGTGAAACACCTCAGCTGGACGGGGACAAAGGGAGGGGCTGTGGTTTGGTCACCAGAGGTGTTTTCCTTGGCAGTGGAATGTTTTCAGTGTGGAGCTCTTTCTATGCAGACTTTCAAAGGGAAGCGGTTATTCCAGAAACAGGAAAGTGCTACAAACAAAATGGCAACACATGGCCCCTGCTGGAGCTGCTGCTGCCTCCTGCATTGGTGCTGAGAGTTGCTGCATGTTCCCAAGAGTGAATATACACAATTGACCGACTGTGTGTGTTTGTTTGTAATAACAGGACACACTCAGTCAGTGTAGAGACTTGATTGAGCAGATGTGGCCTGTGTATCTGTTACCCTCATTCTTTTTAATTATAGTATAAAGAAAATGTTTTATATTGTACCTTCAAATTCAGGCAACACCAAACTACATCTGCCACAGCAATTTAAAACTAATTATCTGTACAATTATGCTTTGGTGAGAGGCTACAAAACCTGCTCTTTTTGAGATGTTTGTCTTAATAAATCATATGCAAAATGTCTGAATGTATCAAATTTATTCAAAACATTACTATTTTGCATTTATAGCTAATGTCTCCTGAAATCCATATGTTTTATTAAATGTAATGGTTTAGTCTGGCGGCCTATCAGTGGTGTCACATCCTGTTTGTTTATTAATGTAACTGGCAGATGTTCCATTACAATATAAAGACATGCCATGAGTATATGTCTCTAAATGTAATGTGAATAAAACTTTAATTCTTTGTCTTCTTGGTAGACATCATTCCTGCGTGAGTCACATCAGATTCATTCATATTGTGTCGTAAACAACAACTCCCATGTTCCCACACCACAACTGAGAAACTCCTACTGGTCAGCTTATACTGTGTTGAAACATCTAGTTTTGTAGCTTTCCCAGAGTCAACAGTAATCTGTAGATCTATCTTTCACTTTTCTAAAACCAGAAATCAAATTTAATAGACAGTGCAGGATGAAAATTGTCTTTTCAAAGTAACCACTGATGAGTTCCCACTGTGGGAGAGTTGCATTTGGGAATAACTTTCACGGAACAATACTGAAGGAGTTTTCAACATGTAGACAGGCATAGATGTGGATCACTCCATGAACATGCTGCTGCTGGGCTTCAGACCTCCGTGGTGAGTTTGTGAATGATTAACTCAATACTTTGTAAGACTGTAAGTGCACTAGTGGCTACACAGTGTAATGCTTTGTGAGACTTAGTATGGACTTGAAGAGCATTGATGGCATCGCATACTTTTTAGCTGTATTTTTTTTGTTTTATAAATAAATCCTTCAAAAAATTTTAATTTCCTGCATCACTGTAGCTTCATTTCTAAACAACGTACCAGTATTTGTGACATGTAGCATTCCTCACCATACAGTATTAGAAGCATATCTGCAGCTACTTGACGACAAGAAATCAGCTTAGCTCCAAAAATAATACATAACCTCTTGGGGAATATTAGCAACAGATCCTATTGTTTTGGTATTTGGCATCGAGCCAAGCAGAGCTGTTTGTCCAAGTTAGCAACGGTAACTAAGGACGGCAAGACAGCAATAGGAATAGGTCAGCTTTGGCCAGTAAATAAAGAAATAATGATGTTTCTTAGCAACAGCATGTAGATCCAGGGGATGAAAGTTCAGTCATCACTGTGTTCAAAACAGATCCATATGCATTGTCTCTGGAAATCTTATAGGTTTTAGGTTCGTCTTCACTGGCTCGTCCTGCTCACTTCTTCCTCATCCTACATCCACCAGTTGTAAACGCTACACAGGGAGCTCCTTCCTCTTTCCTTGCTGTGGCAAACGTCCTCTCTGGGAGGGTGGGTCTTCCCTGTGTCCCATCAGCGCTGCAATCCTCATCCTGGACGGAAGCCATGTGACAATAAATTCTGTCTTCACACCCACTGTGACAAATGTGCCTTCACCTCTCAGGGTTGAGAAATAAATCCCTGAAAGATGCAGGAGTATTCCTCTGGAGGACTGAATAGAAGGAGAGCACACATCGAGAACATGTACACGACCAAAGTAGAACATCAATTAAATAGTTCCTGTTTTCTTCCATATTCATCTAAATGAAACCAGTCAGTGTTTTGTTGGAAAGTGTTCAGTTCCTCTTCTTTTTCATCTCAACTTCCAATAAACTCTTGCCTTCTCTTCCTCTCGTTCTTTTCCTTTCTTTCTCTTTCCCTGTCATTTCACTGATCAATACCAGAACTATAACGATGATGAACAACCCGCATCAAGGAAAGAATCACAAAGCATATTTTTGTCTTCTTACACATGCTGATGACATCTGGCCAGGATGTGATCTTCTCTTCTGTTTGATTCTGTCTCTACACATATGTAAATGAGATGTGTGCGCTTGTGGAACTAATCTGTATTATGTTGCAAGTAGCTCATCTAAATACAAATATTCTGTCCAAAAATACATTTCTACCTTAGGGAGCATATGAATCATACCTTAACTTCTGCCAGAACACAGATCTTGACACACGAATACATTTTCAATACGAAAACAATCAATCATATTAACATTAAGAATCAAGGTGATTTAAAATGTTGTCAGATGAGAATCCAAACACTAAAGCTGTATGACTGTTTTTAAAGTTGGATAGAAACCAATACCGCCTCATCTAATGCTTGCAGCAGTTCTGAAACTAAAGTGACGTTGTAGGAGTCCTCCAATTTTTCACAATGCATGCAGGTTCTGTTTTATACCCTTAAAAAAATCATAATTTCTTGATGCTAAGGATTAAATCTGGATTTAATTGGGTTAAAACATATGTATTTAGAAGTCCTGGGGTTTGTTTCAGATCCTCAGGCTTACTCAGTCTGCAGTACATTGGTACTGTGCTCTCTGCTGCATTTAGAAAATCAGATACTTAAACCTTTGCCTGATTCATGACATTATCTGGTGATGTAAAATCGTGGTCGGTAGATGTGACCAGAAGCGAATGTCAGGATTTGGGATTCTTATCTGGATACCTGACAGAGCACATTCCCTTCAAATCAGGACTTCCAAAACTGGGCATCCGTTCAGTGGAAAAATGTGTCTTGGATTTTCCACTTTTTCAAACAACAAGAGAAAGAAACTTCTACAGTGACGACAACAGCCTATCGTTGTCTTCTTATCAATAATCTTCCATCAGAAAGTCCAGGGATAATCCATTTAACATTGATCCTCAGGTTCACTATTATGAAATCTTTCCCATGTGACAACCCTGTTTGATTTCAGTGTTGCAGTTGTACTGTAAAACAATGGGTGAAGGCATGAATTCCACCTGAGACAAAAGAAACACAAAACCTTCACTGTGTTTTAAAGCAACGTCAGTAAAAACTGAGCTGCTGAAAGGTAGACATGATGTTACATGATGATACTATCCTATCTGACAAAGTAGCAACAGGGACTACTTCAGAACGTGGCTAAGAGGATGGATGGATGGATGGATGATGTATGGATGGATGGATGGATGATGGATGGATGGATGGATGGATGGATGGATGGATGGATGGACAGACGGACAGATGGACGATGGATATGGATAATGGATGGATGGATGGATGGATGGACGGACGGACAGATGGACGATGGATATGGATAATGGATGGATGGATGGATGGATGGATGGATGGATGGATGGACGGACGGACGGACGGACAGATGGACGATGGATATGGATAATGGATGAATGGATGGATGATGGATGGATGGACAGACAGACAGATGATGGGTATGGATGATGGATGGATGGATGAAGTTCAACAACTCCTGAGATGAGCTGAAGACTCAACACTTTTAATTATAGTATTTTGTCATTTGTCCGTGTTTCATCACTCCTTCACAGTACTTCTAGGGATGGATGTACATTGCTAATCTGTATTTATTGTATGAATTTCTAAAAAAAAGTTTCCATAGGACTTCAACCAACCAGCTATTTTGTATTGTGTAATTTTAAAAATTATAGTCCTATATTTTTATACAACCAGTGCTAATCGAATATATTCATCCAAAACAGAACAGAACTTAAATTAACTCAACTAAATTATAGTGTAAGCATTGTTGGAATTTTATTTTGCACACACTAAGCAGACTTTTTTGCATACTGGAGGCATAAGTTTCATCTATTGCAAAAAGAATTAAGCAAATGGTATGATTCCTACTTATGATCTGTAATGGGAACAAATGGTGTTTCTTTCCTGGGTTACTAAGTAAATGTGTTCAATATACAGCAATCTATCACTGACAAGGCTTTTATTAGACATAAAAGTTTGTATGTTTCATTTGAAATGGAATTGTGTGTTTTTTCTTGACTTTCATCTTTCTAATGTATCTTGGCACAGCAGACTAATATGCCGATTCAACACTCAGATGAAGCTAATTTAGTATGAAATTAGTGAAGAAATGTCAGCAGCAAGAAAAAGAGGAGGGATTTAAATTACTCTAGAGGAGTCATGTAAGTGTCATTTGGAGCAGCTTCATGTGCAGATCTATTCAACATTATGCTTTTGTCAGAGGAGTCAAATATTGAAGTAATTACGTCTTGTGTATCACACTGCAGCTGGTAATGCCCCAGAAAAAGAAAGCACAGGGTTTACAAAATGTGCCCAGGTACAAAGATATCCATTACCTCTGGATGTACATTGTTTTTATAGTGAATCAAAATGAGATGTGACAGGTAAATTGGCAGGAGATATGTCTCAATGATGTCAAAATCTTAACAAATGTGACTGTTTTTGGTGTTGAAAGGGTAAAGCTGCAAAAAGAAAGAAGAAAAACAAGATTGTTCCCGTCTCACCTGCATTTCTGAGGAATCCTCCTGTGTAGGATGTGACAACTCTGGATGACGGATCATAGAAACCATCTCCACAATCATAACATCCAACAGGAATAACGAGAGGAGGATGACGATCAGTTAGTTGAGATTCTCCTGTTTGGACAGAGAACTTGTTTTATATCGAATGATTTTCTGTTCTGTTTTACCATTACTGTCACTATAAATCACATTTTTACTACCATGGAGTGTGGCCCATGGTTTACAAATTTTATACATCAAAAAGAACTTCAAAACTCAAATTTAAGCGCTCATGAATTTGGGTAGTTACATTATTTTCACATAAAAATGAGACTTTAACTGAAGGTCAGTATTATTCTGTTTGCATTAAATCAAGTCACTGCTTCAGATGCCATGAGGAAAAATACAAGGATGTCACTGAAAAGAGTAAATACGCCAAAAAAAGAAGAAGAAAGAAACTGTTTTCAACCTGCAGGTTTGAGTCCATTGCACCTCTCGCTGTAAAAGCGTCTGTCATAACCGTCACAGTAGTCCCAGTCCTCCTCCTGGTACTGCAGACCATCAGCAAAGGTGAGCTTCCCCTTGTGAGGAACATTCAACCATAAATGACAGCTCAAAATGCAACATGCAACATATTTTAACACATAAAAGGAATTGTCCATGGAGCATCTGACAGAAAATCAATTCAATTTCACATGTGATAACATCATGCACAATAGGAACATCTAATCCAATCCAATCGACTTTATATAGTACATAAAAAACCACAAGGTTGCCAAAGTGCTGTAAAAATACAAAAAGACAAAAAAAAAAGGCACTAGAAGATAGAACTTAGGCCAAACAATTTTCATACTGAGTTAAACACCAACATGTGGTTTTGCAACAAATTCTGATGTGAAATCCAAGGGGTTACATATAAAACCATGCTAAAACATGTGATGACATGTTTTCTACATAAAATATATGAACACATGTGGATTATATGGGCTCCACCTATATGATTTCCATGGACTTTACAGACTGCAACACTGAGATATTCCAAAACCACATGAATTTCACATGTGGAAAACATGTGAAATGATTTTTTTCCTTTTTGTCTTTTAGTAAGGTGTCTGTTTTTTAGTTATATTGATGCACTGTGATAATACCATGTCAAATATCCAACCCCTACACCTAAATCACAAAATTAATCCATCAGAAGGAACATTAATACATAAATGTATCACATGAGCAGGTGGCTCAGCTGATTACTTGCCTCAGGCATTCCCCTCTTAAACTGGTAAAGTTACACAGCTGCTATCAGCAACTTCTTACATTAATGTGCCTCTCCAGAAATAATGTTACTTGAGATAATCCAGAGACCTTGCTGTGAACTGTTTTGATTAGGACAATTTCTTTTGGCAGAAGGTAGCAATAGCAAAAAAAATAAAAAAAAGTACCCAGACATGGGTTCTGGAAAGATAAGTTTTGTTGAGGTTTCCAAATGTCACTCCACAGTGCCTTAAGCACCACAAAAGATTTTACATTTTGCTTCTATTGTCTTCGTGTTAGGCAAGAAATTTCAGAGATGGATATCTGAAAACCTCAAAAAATACTTTAAAAACTGTCTGCACAGACGACACCACAGAGGGAAAGTTAAAAAAACACAAAAATTTTTTTTAAAAAGGGCCTTTTGAAAGTTAGGGTGAACCACTTTGTGCAAATGCATTCCTTTTCTGAGGAATGATAGAACAGGAAATGAGCATAAAAATTGATTTTTCAAGTAAACATGCAATCTATTAAGTGCATAACATTTTTTTCCTTCCTTTCAGAATCTTTTGCATTCATCATAATTAACCCATATTTTGAAAAAAATGCATTTTTTTCTGGAAATGAGATCATCTTTGTTGTGTCCAAGAGAAGCCCATGTGTAACTAATGTCATTAATGATGGCACAGCTCCACTATAGTGACCCTTTACTTCAGACACTGTGCAGCGCAGTGATAACAGCCTAGATAAAGGTCATTATTTACACCAATGCTTGTCTTGTTATTATATGTAGTAAATGGTAAATTTGTGCACTATGGTGTAGGCCTGTTTGGAGTAGAATACGGTTTTCATGGGCTGGCATGAATGCAGGTGCAGAGTAGTCCAGGCCAAGGTTAGTCACGGTTCAAAGCTGCTATCATTTCAAATGAACCGCAACTGAAGTGATGATAATAATTGGAGTGATGGCTGTTGTGGCAAAAGCCCGTGAAAGATTGCATCAGAGCACACAAGTATAAGTTTAAGACATGAAGACTATATCTTCCTGCAGGGGAAAAAAAAGAAAGAAACCCAATAACTACAACAATATTGGTGAATGATTGCTAAAAAGGACCAGATGTAATGTCAACTATAACCAATGTGAAACACACAGTCATGCATGTGGATGCATAACTTCTGACATGCATGGAGTGAAACACACACAGGATTCCTCACCTGTTTAGCTATGCCGTTCTCCCATGTGGCATCATATTTACTTCCATTTGGAAAGTGTAGCACTCCTTTGCCATGAAACATCCCGTTTTTCATCTCTCCCACATACTTAGTCTCTGAGGAAAAGGTATAGGTTCCTTTTCCATCCATCCTGAAGGAAACAAGATGAGACCAGTGCTTGCCAAAGTTTATGATCTGCAAGTGTATCCAGTTTACAGCTGATTTGTGCTGTTGTTGAGCTACTTGTAATAGTGGAGGAAGTGTTAAAAATTTTTTTAGACAAAATAAAATATAACATAATAGCCTTTATAAATAACCTCGTTAAAATACAAGCAAAATGTACTTAAACTATCAAAAGCAAAGCCCAAGTTACAGTTATATGATTGTAATATTATTTACCAAAAAAATTGACTGATTTCTATTAAACCTGGTCAAATGAACACAAAAAATGTTTTAAACAGCTTTGTTAGGTCGTGGAATCAAATTTTAATACAAGCTATTTTTATATGTCAGACCTTTACCAATTTTACATTACTATTAAGTTGCAGAATACTATAAAAGGGAAATGCTTGTATAACATTAGTCATTGTACAATATAATCTTGACTGTCTTACTATTTTATGTGATTTACAGTTTAGCTCAAAGATATCGTGCAATAGATGGTATTTACTGACGTCACACATCCAGGGCACTAGGTCAGTCTCTGTCATGTTGAGGGGCAAACAAAATCATTGTTGACTGTGCTTGCCTTTGTATGTATGTGTGCTTTGTTTAAACTGTGACCTTTGGCTTCTCCAGAACGACAATGATTAACACCTTGGCTATCCACAGGAGCAGGTCTGTTCAGACCCTGGAGGTTTGGAGCGTGAGACGGTTCACACCCAGCCTGGACATTTCAAACCCTGGGATAAAGACATTTTGGACCACACCACTGATATCCACTTAATCCAAGAAATTTCTAGATGTGTACAACAGAGAGATTGTTTGTCATCATCAGTCTTAGGAGTATTTCATGTGTCACTCTTTATATCATGTGTATATTTCAAAATAAAATGAAAGTGTTTTGTTTGAACCAATAATGACTCTTTTTTGGGACCTTGTATTATTGTTAAGGTAATATCTTCATCTAAACTAATTAATGTAAACATCATCTTATTAATAATTATAGATGTGCATGTTAGGTTTCTAACCAATTCTTTATTCATAGCCAGGATAAACACGGAAAACTTTGAGCCGACCAGACAGATATGGATTTGTTGTGATCATTTTGTACAAGGCACCGTGTTTATTTAATCTCTCTGAATAATATTGTATGCTTGTTGTTGATAATGCCCCTTGTGTAGTTAGGGTATGTATGTGGTCAGATGGAGGTTAGCAGATAAGCAGCAGGTGTGAGTCCCGGGGGTGATGATGTCAAGTGAATACCATCTCTGGGCATCTCTATTTAATTTATTTCCAACTATGTTTTTTATTGACACATGTTCTGATAGCTGTTTTTTTTTCTTTGAATCAATAAAATATTAAATTGTTTAATGTCAAATGGTAGGATTTTTTTGGGAAGTCGTTCTGTAATAAATTAGTGATGAAAGACTTCTTTACCTTCCATATTTTTGTTCCCCTTCATAACTGCTTCCAATGAAATCCATTAGTGCCTTTACCACAAAGTCTTCTGACGTCTTCGACTGACGAATAACTAATCAAGCCAAGATGGAATAACTAGCATCGACTGACAACAGAACCCAAGACTCTGATGTGTGCTGTCACCATGGCAACAGGGACAACTGAGGGAGAGGCCATGAAAAACGAGGGACTGAAGTCAGCTATGTAACTGGATATTTTTCACCACATTATCATTTCAGGCTATATAAAAATACAAATCAATTTAAAACGATGAACAGATACGGCAAAACATTTGTATTCATGAATTTGTCCGCCAGGAATGCATAAACAGACCTACTCCAGCAATCTTTGGTCGCTCTGACTACGTCATCAGATCGCGTCTCAAACCTGACGGCAGCGAGTGCAGTAAACTGACCTTCTCACGGCCTCGTCGCTTGTCCTAGAGCCAGACGAGGACCTTGAATGTTTTTCAGCTGTAGGATTTGATTTTTCTGCGTTTGTTTTGTTGTGCAGAGGGACAGCCATGCCCACATTGGAGGTCCCCACATTGCAGGAGCTAAATGTGCAAGAGGTGAGTAACGGAGATTGTCTGGCTTGATTGAAGATCATTGAGAGAAACGGTAGCTAACTAGCGTGCTAGCGCTAGCTGCTACACGTAAGCTATGTTCTGTACCCTACATAAGTCTTTTCCAAAGTCTTACCATCTTATTATTTTGATAAACAGTAAGCTAATAACGGGTGTCGATGTGGTTAAATGTTAACATGACGGTCAAAATGCCTGTAAACGTTGTTAGATGACCTGTTATTGATGCAAGTGCCGGGTAGCGGTTAAAGATGGTTACTGCATTACTTTGTAAAGTGGTTATACATTAAGTTTTGGTGTACAATAAGTTCATTTTGCTACAGTTTCCCTGTGTTATGATTCTAATGTCAAAGTTGCTGCCTAAATCTTGTGTTTCGGTGTATGTCGTCTGTAAAAGCTGTCCTTGAAAAGGAGGAGACTTGCGCTTGTTTTGCTACTAGTTTGAGAACAGTCACAACTAAATAAACATTAATGACAGTTTCTTAAACGTTTCAGTCATATCAGGGATTTCAAAACCTAGAACACAAAGTTTTTGATTTATGAGTACTAACTGAAGTGGTAGCTCATAAGGCAATACAAGTATGAACATTTTAGGCAGTAAACATCAAGAATTCACAGTCTCTGAAATAATGCATATATGTTAAATTATACAGGAATAGATCATGTGGTTTGCCCAATTAATCAGTGCCAGTAGGACATTTTCCCAATTATCAGGTCGTCTCCAGTAGAAATCCTGAGGTATAATAAT
>JAQQZY010000005.1:8898310-8908872 GCA_030068375.1 Ostorhinchus rueppellii
TTGCCTCCACGGACCGGAATAGCGCTCGGTCAAATGACCACTCTCTGGGACTTCTAGGTAGGCAGAAAAACGCTGGGGCTTCTAGTGTTAAAGGCTTTATCACCATTTATTGTAATGCTGTCTTCTGTATATTAGGTTTTTCATTCAGTGAAAATCAGGTAATTTTCAACATTTAATTTACTACAGGAAGAATAAAAAAAGGATAAAGGCTCAGAGAAAGGAGGAATAATGTTTATGTCTTTAAGGGTTAATCCTAACTGATGCACTAAGGCTATGTTCAGACAGCAGGTCTTAATGCATATTCAGATTTTTTTGTGAAATTCGATTATTTTTTCTGTGCTTGTTCATATTATAAACTAAATGTGACTTCTGTCGTTCTCAGTATCAACTGAATGCGACCCTGAAGTGACCCGCATGCATAAAAAAGGTCCTGACATCATACAGGACCATGTAGCATGCACTGTGTCTAAGGAAGTAAATATGGAGGCATCTGGTATCGGTGTGTGTGGCACTGATAAAGTTTCTCTAAAACTAAATTCAGCACCATTATAGTCAAATAATTTTAATTAGAAGATTAAGAGCAGAGCCAGGTTTTTAGGTCTGGCTGCAACGTCTGTACAACGGAGTATTTGAATGTGGAGTCGGAATCAGGAGTGGTGGGATAGTGAAGTTAGTCGCTTCACTGACACGGACTTCATTCAGAATTTTCGAATGACAAGAAAAATGTTAAAATATATCTGTGACCCCCAGTCTGTAACACTCTCATGATAAGACACTCAGCTTCGGCGATTTCAATGATGTAAATGTCAGATAAATGCGACCTGGCCGTTCATACTGATGTCACATTGCAAAATATTTGATATCTGTCAAATTTAGGACCACATATGAAAGTGGCCTGGGTCGGATTTGAAAAAATCTGATTTGTGCTGGTCAGACTCTTTAACAGATCAGATACAAACGTGTCATTCCTTTCAGTTTGACAACTGTTTATTTTGGATGTTTACCACAAGAATGGGGAAGAAATGATATGTCTCTACTAAGTACTTTGTTAGTTGCAAGTAAAAAATCCATAACTAAACATTGGTTATCTCAGGATATAATCAGAGTGGTGGAATATAACTCTTGACATTTATAAAATGGAACAGATGACAGCATTTGTAAATCAAAAACAAGACCAGTTTCTAACATGTTGGGAAAACTGGGTTGTGTTTATGAAAAAATAAGAAGCCTGATTTAATTTTGAGTTAGAACATTTGTAGACATTGTACCGGTCACTCCCTAAAGTGCTTTAATGTTCTTATGATCACTCCCTTTTACCCTTTTTTCATTTTCACTCGTTTTATTGTTTTTGATAGGAAAATGTTTCTTAAAAAGAAAAGAATATTGTGCACATGTTGACACAAGCAAATTGTACCCATCACTGAAAACTATTAAAACTGATGAATAAAGAATTATTGAAAAAAACAAACAAATAAACAAACACAAAAAATAAAACAGGGCAGGTACAGGTCATATAGCGGCAAAAAAAAAAAAAAATCAGATTTGGCTGCAGTCTGAACATAACCTAAGTTGTTGTTCCTTTCTTCAGCTTGATGAAGGACAATCCTGGCAGTGTTATCTTTGAATATGTCCAATCAGACCTTGACCCAGCCTAAACCTGGCCATTCAGTATATTCAGATGTAGTCAGCTGACCTTTTATGGACTCAACTCAACCAACCTCAGATCATAACACTGCCCCCATAGGCTTGTACTATAGACACTAGGCATCATGGGTAATCATTTCATCATCTGATAATCTACACAATTCATCAGTTAAAGGGTTAAAAAACTTGATGCCACCTGTGACTTTTGTATATTGTATATGTATATTAACATCCATGTTCAATGCAAAGGTGTTGCTTTTTAATAGTGTTTGGAGAACAGTTGAGGAAGACATTATGTCAGCTTTCACACAAATATCAACAGAAAAAAAAATATGATGCATCTAATTTTTTTTCCTGACTTTTCTGACAATAAGCCAAATTGTGGGAGATCATCACTCTTTTATAGCCCATGTTATGAGTCATTAGGGAGCAGATCATGCATGTTTTTAAAAATGTGCTGCATGTTTATGTCAGTTTATGATGATGTTAACTCAAAGACCCGAGCAGCCACTGATCTAAAATGTTTAATGACTTCTGAACTACCAATTCTATCAGTACATGTAAATAATTGGTGTGAAATACAGTTTGTCATCCATTCATAGTCATCAGATATGACCCATTTGGACGTTCAGAGGCTCTATAGTGAACGTGAACAACTGGATGTACACACTGGGTTTATTTTCACTTAATGATATATTTATAGAAAAAGTCACTTTTTCTTCAGTTTTATCTGTTTCTGACATAATAACCCTCAACTTTAATCTGAGCTTTTATGAACATCTACGTAACCAATAAATTAAAGAAAAATACCTGATGTTGACTGAAAAAACCCGAAATACAAAGGATTATGTCATAATAAATTGTGATGAGAAAAAAAAACATTTTGGAACTGCCACAAAAGTAACGCTGGGTCTTTATGAGTTAAATTTGTCCCAAAATTGGTCTCAGATTGTGCTCATGACTTACTTACGTGTTATGTCTGAGGAGTTTTATTGATGCATTTATCAACTATATGTTTAGTCTTTACAGCTTAAATCGTTTTTTTTCCCCCAAGAAATAAATGAAATCATGTCTCTTTCCTTATGACTTCTGCTTTACACAAATGTAAAAGAAGTCAAAACTATCTCAATCACATTCTTCTTGGTAGCTTTTAATGAGACTTTTCTGCCAGTTCGACAGCTTCAAAGTGACTTTAACTGAGACGTACACATTAACACAGACACTTATATTTGCACTCTGAACTCCTGCCAGCAGCGTAAGTCATGCTGGTAGCCAACACTGACTTATTCCCATGCACTGGGAAGCTGATGTCGCCTTAATGCTGTTGTGCTTGTGGTTTCTGCAAGGTATACTGAAACATTCCTCTGCCGTGCGTTCATCTAAACAGTGCTAGTTAAAAAAGGATGCACAGCGGCTTGGGCTACACACTGTGGCGAGGCTCCTCTGGGTGGCTCCTATCTGACAGAGGGCTCAGAGAGTTTTGGGTTTCCTACGCATGTCAAGGTAGGTTAGCTGTTCCCAGTGGCGGGCCGCTCTGAGGCCCTGGTGGGCTATCACTCACAAACCGGCCCTCCCGTCTCAATCTGGAAGCCTCCTTTGGTCCCTCCACGCCCTCCTCCCACCCACCACCTTGCCTCCACTGACGCACACGCCGTCTCCTGGCTGTCGTCCCTGGTTTGTATGTCAGGTTTTGCCCTTTTCCCTTGTCTGTGTCTGTCAGGCCTTACATCCCACTCTGTCTCTGTTTTCCACTCAGATCATGGTGTGTCAGAGTACAGTCCTCTCTTGTCATCTTTCATTTTACTCTCAGACCGATCATATATTAAAGCAAGGTCTCGCTGTTCTCTAATTGTCTGCAGCCCATAATAAGCCAAAACGAGAGCTATATATCAGGGCTGTAGGTGTTGAGGTCTTATTGAATCGGGTTTTATTTTTTCCTGGCAGCGTCACCATGGTAGAGGCTGGGGATCAAATATTAGCTTGATACTGAGAGAAGACAATTAATCAAAATGATGCTGATTTTTTTTAACGATTCGTTGAATTTAAAGGTAGCTGAACTGAGGTGAAGCAGCTGAAACTGGAACTGAAACACTGGCTTTTTCACCTTAATTTTCGTTTGTTTGGGTCGCTGTGAGGTAGGGAGAAAGAGACAGTCCAGCCCTCCCATCCCATCCATTGACGCCTTAACACATAAATAATCACAACACTTCCAGGTTTACCTAGCCTGTTAGTGTTCTGCACTACACAGGCCACGTTATAACGCTGTTGCTTAATTGTGAATGCAGGCAGTTTGTGAGTCAAAACTAAAATAACTTTTTACAAAAGAAAATAAACCGACAGGGATTTTTCCTGAGAGGAAACCTTTAGTTTACTATATGACATGTTTCTTAATAGTGCTAAAGTGTTCAGTGTTCTTTAAATAAACAATGTGGAGTTTTGCATAGTGGGGCATGAAAGAATGCAGGAGTCTCGCTGCCCCTCTCACACATGTCAGCAATTTGGCTGCCTTGTGTATTTTGGATGTTGAAAAAAAAAGGAACATTTCAAAGTAAACGAAAGAAGGAAAGTCTTATCCGCCTGGCAGCTGCGCTCTGGACCAAATTGCTTTCAGCTGATGCGCTGCAGCTCAAACTTGCTTGGGTAATGTCAAGTGATGCATTGCAATACTGAGAAAACAACACAGACAAAAAATAAATAAGAAGGAAAAGAAATGCTGGAAAGTTCCAGTGCTTATTCAGGCAAAGCCCACAAACCCCCAACAAGCAGACATACTCAGGGACATTTGTTTCTGCAGTTTTTCTTTTCTAAATTTAATTTTCATTTAACATAGTAGTAACAACAGTGCATGTGGGTTTTGCTTTGGACTTAAAAAGTTTACTGTATTAATCAGATATGTTTCAATAAATGGGCCACGAGAGCAATTATCTTTCTTAAAACAGTAAGTAAGTCTGGGGAAATGGTCAAAGAGGGGTTTTTCATGGCAAGAACAAATAAAAAAGCCACTAAAAAGCTTTAAAAAGATACAATGACATAAATATGTTAACCCATAAAGACCCAAACAGCATCTGCTGATCTAAAATATGTAATACCTGTTTATCCACTAATCCTATCAATACATGTAAATAACTGGTGTAAAATAGTTTGTCATCTTTTCATGGTCATCAGATATGACTCATCTGGATGTTCAGAGGCTCCGTAGTTACCGTGGAAACACTGTCATCTTCTACAACACTGATTCACCAGTAAAACCAATGGAGTTGGATCAATGACAGTGGATGGAAACACTTAGTTTATGTTCGGTTAATAACATATTTTTACTGAAAGTCACATTTTCTTCAGTTTTTTGAAAAAATAACCTTTGAATTTACTTTAGATTTAATGAACAGCTACATTATCAGTGAATTAAATATTGGAAAATACATGATTTACAGTGAAAAAACACAAAATGTAGAGGATAATATCACAATAAATGGTGTAAAATTGCACAAGAAAAGTTAAATATAGAGAAAAATTCATTTGGGAACTGCAACAGAAGTAGCACTGGGTCTTATGTGTAATATATATATATACATACACATACACATACACATATACATATACATAAATATTCTTTGGACCATGAAGGAGTCGTGCAGGTTCATCCTCACCTCTTCATATGACTGCCCTGGCTATGATGATGATGATGATGATGATGATGATGATGATGATGATGATGATAACATAATAATTTCATACATTACATTGTGTAGCTGTTTGCTGGCAGCTCCAGCTACTGATAAACACAGATGTAAAGCCAGCGCAAACAAACGTGCTCTAACAAATGAAGCCGCAAATCAAGTTTTATACAGGGTTTGTTTTTGTTTCAGCATGCAGGCTCACTTGCAAAAATACACAGAAATATTAAATTTTCCAGTTCACCGATTAGACTCACAAATGCTGCAAAACGACGACATGCATCTAGATGTCATCCAGGCACTGAACTGGCCGAGCTGCATCTTCAGTGCAGTTTCCAGTGTGTGATGAGCTTTAGTGTGAAAAACGGCTGAGAATTCATACACTCAGATTTTACATTTATGTTTCCTTCAGTGCAGAAAGTCATCAACCCGGTTAAAAAGTACTTCTTCTCCTACAGTGGTTTCTCTGTTTGGTTTTTCTCAAAGGAAACACCAAACTGAGGTGTTTCCCTGTATTTCCTACTTCAGCGGTCCAGCCATCTATTACATAAGTAGCTAAGTGCACCTTTCAAGAGCTGTGGGGACTAATCATTTATTATAACTGTAATATAGTCTGAGGGTCAATATGGATCTTAGAATAAATCACAGAGACACTATAAATCAAAGATTATGTGCAGATACTATTATTCAGTGTTTAAATAAATTTAAAAAGAGACTCTTGATGAATAACTTTGTTGTCAAATGGATTTTTTTTTTATGTTAATGAGATGTTTCTGCCAGGTTTACTTTACACTTTTGGATCAGGAACTCGGAATTTTATTCATTTGAACTAAACCTTATGATATACTGAATAAAAAACAAAAGCAAAAAACACATCTACAGTATTTACCAATGCAATGAGAGATCGCTGAAAGTAAACTACGTAAAGAAACTCTTGATTTTAGTGTTTTATTTTGAAAAGTGTGCAAAAACCTTTTTACACAGCTGCATTTCAGACTCCATTACTGCATGTGAATATGGAATTAATGTTTTTTGTGCAAGGCTGTTCTCAAGATTCAAAGATTTTGAATATAACAAGTGAGTGAACAAAAAAGAAAAGAGACTAAAAACACAACACAGGTTTAGAGGAGATAAAATCAACATGTAAAATCAGACAAGTTGTGTAAGCATGGAGTAATTATGGTAAGTATATACTCAAACCTTTACTAAAATAAATAGTGAAACAGACAATGAACAGATCTCTGCTTTTATTTTTATCCTGTGCCATCTTGGGTTGATGCCTTCTGGCTTACATTAGTACTTCAATCAAATATTTCATTTTATCACGTCTTTCTGAGAAAAACATCCTTTTTTTTTTTTGCTGGTGTTAATTTAAGACAAGAAAATCTGCTTCATCTCAGTATTTTAGCTCTGACAAAATATTTCCCCATAAGGAGTCACCACCTGCACACTCTTGGTTTTTTGAGTAAAAGCAACACACGTCTTTCAACCCAGTGGAGAAAAAAAAAGTGGAGAAAACTTCAGGGTAAATGTGGTCTTAGCCCGTCGACCGACCAACCAGAGCGCTCCGAGCTCTGTTGTGTGACAAAAACACAACAGGTTGACTCGCGTCCCTGCTCTCTCCCAGCCCCGGCTCTGTTTACATTCTGCTGGCAGGGGGATCTGGAAGTGTTTGGCTCTGCTCTGCACTCACTGGGAACTATCAGACAATTCACATTTTAAACTATTTTGATATCAGCTCTGTGGAGACCTGCCGTTTCCCTGAGAACAAGACTTGCCTCTGGGCTCTGGGGCCTGCTGCACCGCCAGAAGAATAAACAGAGGGAGGGGAAAGAGAGGCGGGGAGAACCAGAGAGGGTGATGGGAAGAGAGAGAGAGAGAGAGAGAGAGAGAGAGAGAGAGAGAGAGAGAGAGAGAGAGAGAGACAACAGAGTAGAGCCAATGTGCTCCTCATTCTGTGGATATACTTCCACTGTAAAAATAAATAACTTAAAATGTATATTCACACTTTCTGCAGCAGCTGCTTCTTAAAGTCTCACTGTGTAAATCCAGTGTAAACAGAGCCCAAAGACAAAATCAGGACTGAAGAGATAAATACACCATAACAGTCCAGAAAAAACAGTTAGAGTATAAATAGAAATATCAGGTGAAGATAGTCACATATTCAACGCTGTAATGAGTCGAGGTTTTCTGAGGTTAAGTTAAATGGACGTGAAGAATAAGAAACAAATATCTAACAATGACTGATGTATGCGGACTGATGTTCTGCAGGTCAGTGGAGATGCCATGTTTGTTTTTGTTTTTTTTAATATATATTTATTGGGAATGTAAACATACAGTATTATGCACAATGTCAGCACTTTGCACTTCATAAAAATTACAGAATAACACTACATCCCCATCCCTTCTCACCTATCACACCGTTCAGCAAAACATGACAATAAATAATTATAAAAAATCAAGATACATAAACTGCAAAATAATTCACTTGAGAGTTGAAACATCATATCAATAACCACAGCCCAATAATAGAAAGACATTTATTTGAATTAAACCTGACGCTGAGTAGCTTTCACATACTGTCACTTCTGTGCAGGTTTTTAGAGGTGAGTGTAAAAGTTGACATTTACTTTAATATTCTCCTTTAAAAATGGTTTGAAGTTACTTATCAATGGATATTTTCATAGTTGTGCTATTCAAATTTAATTATCACTATATAATTTTTTTCATTATAATAATAATTGTCACAATATATTTTTCTTGAGTTTTTAGGATTTGGTTTATTTATATTTTCCACTAGAACACACACAAATTATGACTTTTTTACTTGTTTTTCGTAATTTTTTTTGACAATTTATTATTATTTTAATTGTTTAGAATGTTCTAAATGTATAAATTAATAACCATTTGGTTTCTTTTATGACCAAAAATCAGCTTTACTAAAGGAAATAACCATCCTGATGAGAAACAATATCAAATATGAGTTTTGAAAATCAAAACATTTACGTGTACTTATATACTCCTTAATTTTTTCCTCAGGTAAAAGATAAATTGTACATTTTACATCATTTATATGTCAGGTACGTTGCAGACTGACATTTTACAGACAAATAACTTATTGAATATTTAAGATCTGATGCATTTCATTGATGAATCAAACATCTACACTGTAAAAAGTAAAACATTGAATCAACTTAAATTACATTAATAAATTGCAATAAACAATACAGTACAATACAATACAATACAACAATTACAATAAATTACATTGCATTACATTTAACATATTTTAATTTGGTTCACTCAAGTAATTTTTTTTAATGTGTGCCCTACTGAAGAAAATTTTTAAGTTGATTCAATGTTTTACTTTTTACAGTGTAAAGGTTGATTTCACACTACTGTAAAAATGTGAAAATGTTCTAGTGTTAGGAAGATTGTTGTTATTATATTATGATATGATGATTATACTTATGCATGTGGTTATTGTTTTTTTTTTTTTATAAAGAAACATAGGCTGAGCAGACGATATGCAAAGTCACAATTACAAAATATTGAGTTTAAAATTGAAAAGGAAAACGCTCCTTTACTTACATTTCATTTTTCCACAGATCTTATGAAGGTATACGGTCCATCTTCCACAGTGGCAATTGCAGTTTTATCAGTTATGAACCCAAACAGCAAGCAAAGCAAAAACAAACAAAGCTGCTGTTCTTTCTTAAATTTCAATAGATAATAATAAGTTTGAGTTTAGCTGTTTACAACCTAAAAGCCTCTGAAAGCAACAAAACCTTTTGGCGTCTTCAATAATCTAACATTTCAAAAACTAAAAGCTGGTGTTTTTCCTCATTTTTCTCCCTCAAATTACTTATAATGGACAATGCAAATACTTAATTTCTTCCCCTTGTATATGCATATATGTATGTTTATGCAAAGTGTGATGACATTGCTTTAAACACTTACTGTTAATGTTTAATTTTCCTCATTTTTGTGCACGTCCCTCCACATTGCATAATATTTTAGTTTTTGACAGACAGAGGAGGAGTTCATGCATCTTTTGGGCTTAATTTGCCGTATGTTGCCTTGGAGCCTCTATTAAAGCTGACACACACTTTGCTAATTGCGGCTTTGTGACTCGCTGTGTAACTTGTTTTCGCCTTAAATTGTGTTTTAGAGCAGACGCTGTAATCGGTTTTGACAGTTCAGACTAAAAACTAACTCATTATGATCTTTTGTATTGTAACGTGTATTTCTCAGTCGGTGTGTATGCATATATTGCTAATGCTGGAATTTACCAACCTTCTGGCCAATCAGCCGCTTCAGTTTTGAATGACCTATTAGCCAAATGTGTTTATTCAGTGTTTAGTCACTATTAGCCTCAGTATGATCCCTGCACTAAAGGGCTAATGGCCGAAAATTTCCCCCAACTCGACTACACTGTGAAATAATTGATCACATGTGAGAGAAACTGGCACGCGTTTCCTCTTGTTTTCCTAAAGAGGTGATATCATACGGTCAGGCTGCTTGTTCGTCACCGAGATAGCCTGATTGTTTCCGGTGCTGAGGAAAGAAAAGAAAGAGATGGATAAGATGGATATGTGGCCCTCAATGAGGCACTGCGGTATTAAATCACACATCAAATCATTTGGTGTTATCGCATAAAGGACCCAGAGCCCAAAGTCAGAACGTGATTTGTTATACAAGTTGTTTGGAAATGCTAGTTACACAGCCAGGAAATTATCCTTTATCAAAGCTCGTGATAAGCTGATGAGCCTCAGAGATAGTGTTGTAACTGCAGGCATTTATTATTTTTTTTCATATTTCACTAAAACATAACCTGAGGTGATCTGTTGTGTGTTCCCTTTGGTTTGTTAACTTGCATTTTCTGTAGAGTACTAAACTTTACTTTACTTTAATTACCTCTGCCAAAGAGGTTATGTTTTGCCAGGGTTTGTGGGCTTGTTTGTTTGTTTCTTTGTTTTTAGCAACATAACTCAAAAAGTTATGGAGGGATGTTGATAAAATTTTCAGGATATGTCTGCTTTGCGTCAAGGAAGAGATGATTAAAATTTTGGAGGCGATCCAGATCACTGTCTGGATCTAAGAATTTTTTAAAGGGTTCTTTATCATTGCAAGATAGGGTATGGCGGCACAAAACTGCATATGAGGACATTCAGTGCCATCTAGTGGAGGAAAGTACAAACACTACCTTAAAACCAGAGTGGACATATCCTGAAAATGTCATCA
>JAQQZY010000005.1:8913876-8925996 GCA_030068375.1 Ostorhinchus rueppellii
ATAATAATAATAATAATAATAATAATAATAATAATAATAATAATAATAATAATAATAATAATAATAATAATTGATTACTTTTATGTAGCACTTTTCTGTTAACACATACAATGGATCCATTATTCAATCCCTCACACTTTCACTCTGGTGGTTGTAAATTACATCTGTATCCACAGCTGACTGACTGGTGTGGTGTTGCTGCCAATCCACATCTACAGCCCCTCCAACTACCACCAAACATTCATACGTCTTCATACACCAGTGAACAGCAGCACTGAAGGCAAGAACAGCACATGAGTAGGACTTTGGTTATTGGATGGCCCGCTCTACCTCCTGAGCCACGGCCGCCTCATTGGTCCTCCAGTGCCTTCACTGGCAGCTCACTGCTCCTAGTGTGTGCTACGTGCTAATGCTAATTCCTAATGCTAATGGGAGGTACCATTTGTGTATTTGGATGGGTACTATTCCTCCCAGGGCTTATAGGGTGAGTTAACCTTAACTTAAAGTTTTGTTTAGCAGTAAAAGGCAGCCAGACTATCATTCTGCTGTCAGGATGCTGGACAAGACAAGTTAAAAAAAAACAAAAAAAAAAAAACCACGAAATGTCACAATATTACAAAAAACCTATCTGTTTTTCCCCAGATTGTCCTCTTCAGGCCAGGTTCAAACTGGTCACCACCAGAATACTGGCACAGAAACCATAACATACAGAAGAAACAGGAAGCTGCAGAAAGAACCAATGAACCAGAAAATACAATGGCCCCCCATGAAGGACAAAAAGTTGAATGTTTTTTTTTTTTTGTTTTCAGATGCCTGAATGAGGTTTGTGGTTTACCCAAGCTTAAAGGTTCAATGCAGAACATTTATGTTGTTTGTGCACTCAGATGACCTCTGTACTGTAGTTTTTGTTCTGCTCTCAAATGGTTGGTTTTTCACATTAGCTGACTGCATTTCTAATCTAATACAGAGTGACAGAATATTACAGATGTACATAAGAGAAGTGCTGACAAACGTGGGAGTGTATGGATTTTCAAGGCAAAATCCAATTCCCTACATCCAAATTATAGTGTTGTTGTATTGTGTAAGTATGAGTTTGGCAATGGATTTAGCTGATGTTAAGAAATGTCCAGACTCTAAGACAAGTACAGGGAGCACACAAAAACACATAAACTTTGAATATTGAACCTTTAAGGAATGTTTTTGTTTGGCTCTATCACGTAAAATAAATAATAAATACCCTACTTATGAATTTTCAGTCTTTTTCACTTGCATGTTCTCTTGTCAGAAATTCTATTTACCCAATAGAACCTTATCTCAAACTTCAAGAAGGAGCTTTTGTAAATACATGGAATCAAATTATGGCTGAGAAGTCATGCAGCTGTGGTGTAGTTCTGCTGTAGCCTAATGTTAGCATTTTACTTCATGTGATGGCATGAATGCTTCAGAAATCACCAAACACATTTTCAGTTGGTAAGATAATCTCTCTCATGTATATAAATATCACAGGAAGCTTTTTTTTTTTTTTTTTGCAAGAATCCACAATCCAGTGGAAAAATCCAGTTAGCTTAAGGTGGGACCAACTTTTGGGTTTGCCTCCAAAACTACAGGATCCCTGCAGACCTTCTTTTAAATACAAAGAGAATTTATCAGATATATTTCTTCAACTCTATTGACTAATATTCTACCCTTGTATACATGTCAATACTACAGTCATTACTTCCACCAAGGAGGTTATGTTTTTGCCAGCGTTTATCTGTCTGTCTGTTTGTTTGTGTTCAAAATAACTTGAAAAGTTCTGAACGGATTTGGATGAAATTTTCAGGAAATATTAGAAATGGGATGAGGAACAACTGATTACATTTTGGTGGTAATCCGGATCCCCGTCTGGATCCAGGGATTTTTTTTAAAGGTTTCTTTATCATTGGAAGACAGGACATGATGGCACTGTGCTGCCTATGCGGTCATTCAGCACCATCTCATGGAGGAAAGTACAAACACTACCTTGGCGGAGGTCTGCGCTCTCCAAGTGCTTTTCTAGTTCGATCTTCAATTAAAGCAGCTTTGTTCTTAACTGCTGTGCCATTGCATTTTCTAATATTTGTTATGCTCACCTCACTGTAAATGCTGCTGTGACACTTGAATTTCCACACAATGGGATGAATAAAGTCTTATCTTACCTTCATTGTTTAATGAATCCAACTACATGTGGTTACAAAGAAATTCTCTAATTACTTACAGTGTACAGAATACTTTGTTCACAGTTGAATCCTTATGGTTTTGTCATTTTGAGATATTCACCTACATTTTATACTGAAAGAGAAGGTTTTCTAAACATAGCAACATGTTTTATGGATGTGTTCATGCTTAAAAAGTTAACACCATTTCATGTTAAATGTCAGGAATCCACTAAAATGAACAGCGGTGTGTGATGCTAAAGAAATCAGATATTTTAACAAATCCATTTGGATATCTTTTCTAAAATATACCACTAGTTTCTTAACAGTTCATGCATGAAAGGGTTAAGTTATGTTTTTGAAACCATAACCACTTTTTCTCTTTGCAGTGCTACACCTCCTGTACTTGCTGCCCTGCAGGGTGACGGCCTCGCCATGGCCTGCTGTGTTAACAGGACGGACGTGTTAGAAGAGCAAGGACCACCCCAACGCAGCTTCCCTCAACAAAACTCAACCAGATGTGAAATGAAGGTTAGTGTGTGTGTGAGGATGTGGTGTGTACTTGTGTGTAATCATTCTCACCTGTCTTGCGGCGGGTTTGCTGATACAACCCCCTGTGCGCGGCCTAATGGATGCAACCCGGCGATCCTCCCTGTTAGCTTCGACAAAACAGTTTCTGCCTGTCTCCCTCATTCTCTATTTCCTCCTTATTCCCCCTCCCCATCACAATTCTGCAGATGTTACATCACCTCACCCTGCACTTTTCTTTTTGTTGTTTCCAACATTTTCTTTTTCTGTTTACGGTGCTTTAGGTTCTCTTCCCCCCTCAGGGCTTACATGCGGAATTCATTTTCATATTCCCTTTCCATATTTCCCTTTTTCTTCCAAAAATCCTCCTCAGCTGACAGACGTTCTCCCACCTCAACTCCTGTACTTCTCCTCCTCCTCCTCCTCCTCCTCCTCCTTCTTCACCCTTCATCCCCTCATCTCTACCTTACAGCTGTTGTTTTGGATTAGTCAAATAGCTCCTGTCAGATTCAGTGATCCCTCTCCTTTGCCACCCACAGAGCTTCACTGCACACACCACTGGCTTCTTTTCTGAACCCCTTCACTCTCCGTCTTGTGCACGTGCACACAAACCAATCTGACGTCTTTGACAGGTGCGTGTCAATTGTCTCTGTGGGCAGGACTGTGAAGTTGACTCAGTTTCAGACAGCTCTTGGGGTTTTCTTTCTTTTCAGGTCTAGGAAGGCGCAACGGTGCTGGTGTACCACTCACACCTCTCAAAAAAAAAGAAAAGAAAAAAAAAAGGTTTGTTGTTCTAAACCGGACAAGGGAACATCAGAAATTCCCAGCATTTTCTTTCTCTGGAATTCACCTTAGCTTTCAACTAGTCCTCTCCTCCTCTTTTTGTGTCTCTGGAAGTCTTTTCATAAGCACAGTTATTATTTTTCTTTTCTCTTTTTGTGGAATTTTGACAGCTGCAGGCCTGGTCATCCATGCCGGCTGAGACAGACTGACACTGAAAAGGGTTTTGACATGATGATAGCAAGGGTAATAGTGTTATTTCAGTCATTTGGAGAAATTGGGAGGTACTGTGTGTGTGTGTGTGTGTGTGTGTGTGTGTGTGTGTGTGTGTGTGTGTGTGTGCGTGCGTGTGCGTGTGTGTGCATGAATGTGTGAAAGAAAGGGAAGGAAAGGGTCCATTTGCCGAAGCACAGTGAAGATATTCATTCATGCAGAATTGGCGCTTCATAATAATTTGACAGCAGCGTTTCAGTGATAACAGAAATTGGTTTCTTTTAGCTTTGAGTTTCAGCGTAACAGTATGAAATGGTACAAAATGACTAAAAGAGTGTGAATGATTGGCAGAAAGCGTACAATCTACATCCATGCAACAATAAAATATATAGTAAGAATATTTAGGAGGTTAGTGAGACATGTAACTTGCTAATAGATTAATTTCAAGATGCATTTACACTACAATGCAAACTGCCAATTATAATCTTTAATTGGTGAAATTTAATAACATGTATAAGCTTGTTAAAGAGCAAACGCCTATAATGAAATATGGGATAAAAATAGAAGACAAGTCCTAACTAAATAGTATCTGTTTTCTTTAATGAGAGACACAACACTGTACCTGCTGCGTATATGCACATATTTACGTCTATAATGAATAAGAGGTCTAGAGCGCTAATTGTCATAATCATCTATATTTCAGTCATCTAACCTTGTCTCGGCTACAAGCAGTTTTTCAAAATATACATTAAACCTTTCAGTATTTTTAATTGGGCTACTGTCTGCTTTCTTTCACCTTGCTCATAAAGAATGGTGGCTGTCAGCTCTTAATGACTATATAAATAATATATCAATCACTCACACACTTACACGCAGACATTGATGTGGTGGCTTTAATCAGTTAAATTACTCTGTGCCAGTGATAAGTAGTCTGTCCATTTAGCAGATACTATTATAAAGACATCAGTCTCGCACTCGGAGCTTGATGTGGACTCTGTGTGTGCTATAGTATGTTGTTTTACACTGCATTGTTTTATTCAGATTTAGATTTAAAGTTTTATGTAAGGTAATAGATCTCAGTACAGACTTGGATTATACAATTAGTAGTACTCTGCTATATATTTTGTGACTGGCTTTCCATTCAAATAATAGATGGAAAATCCTATTAAATATGTTTAAGGTTCTCTATTGGAAAACCTTGGAAACCTTTAATCCTTGAGAGGGTTGCAGGACCCAGCTACAAATGGGCTAACGCTGGGTTTGTCAACCTTTTTTGAACCACACCCCAATAATGGCATCATGAGTCTACTGCCCCCCCATGCCTAAAAAGTATATGTGTGTGTATGTGTGTGTTTGTGGGGGGTAAGTGGGCTACAGTCACCTCATTGTTGACTACCTGCTGCCCCCTGGAAAAAGCATTTGCGGTCAGGGGAGGGGTCATGGACCTCTGTTCATGAGCAGGGGGCAGTATGAGCAGTGTGTGTCGAGTGCTTTAAAATGTTGTGATGTACAACTGTAGTCAGTAACGCACCCCCCATGTGCACCTGGATGCACGGTTTGCCCCTCCCCACCACCACCACCATCATGTGCTTGTGCCCCCCTGGAAAAGTATCCACCCCACCCCCTGGTTGAGAACCACTAAGCGAAAGTAAAGTCGATTCTGGATGTGTCATTGTTTGCAAAAAAACATTATAGAGTTGTTATTTTCCAGTAGTGGAGATAACATCAGTATGGTGAATTCTGAAACCTAATTTGAAACTTAAACACTGAAGATCTAAAGAGCCCCTGGTGAACAAAACCCTGTACTGATCTAAAATGTTAAATAACGTATGAAACACTAATCCGATTTTTATTTAAATATTTAAATAATTCAGGCATTTTTAGTGGCAACAGATATGAACAATTTGGATGTTCAGAAGCTTCATAGTGAACATGGAAACATCATCATGTTCTGCAACATTGATTTACCAATAAAACCCATATAGTTTGAAAAATAGAAAATAGCTAAATATAGGAATATACCTGAATATCACTGGAAAAAATACAAAACAGTGATACATCACTGAGTTAAGGTTAAATGTACTCAAACATTCATTTGGAAGTTGCCATAAAATAGTGTTGGGTGTTAATGGTTCATTCATGCACCAAAGAAAACCACTATCTTTAATACCAGGCTGCCATCTTAAAACCCCCTTAACCCTAGAACGCTTTCACTATAAAAAGTAGCACCATCACTGTCGCTGGGTGATTTTTACCCGACATAATCTAGCCAACAAAAAGTACTTGTCATAAAAATAGATCAAAATATGACAACACATGACAAATTTGAGTGGATTTCTAACAAAATGGGAGAAAAAATGTCATGGGAGGACCCTAAAAAAATGCTTCAAAATTACTGAAACATTTGGAATTCAAGAACAAAAAATTCCTCCAAAAACAAAACAAAACTGTAAACTTGGTCTTTGGTCCACTCATTCCTGGGACATGTGAGACTTCCCCGGTGAAGGTACAGACTCCTGTAGCTACAAGCTGCAGTATCTCCACTCAGTAATAACACTGGGTATAACATTTTTATTAATTTTTCATTTATTATTCTGCATTTATTTCGCCACCTTTATGAATTCTATATTTGTTGGATCTGCAAGTGTCAGGTGTCAAGTATTCCCTATCTGCTAGTCTAGATGAGGTTCCTCCATGTTTTCTTTAGTAGGTGGGAGGGTGGGATGGGTGGGTGTTATGTAAAACTCATTGTGTGTGTAAATATGTTAAAAAAAAAAAAAAAAAAAGGAAATGTCGATGATGGTACATACTCATTATACTCTATTGTTTGTCAACATTTCTAAATTAAAAGAATATTAAAAGAAACCTCATATTAAATCAAATGTTTGCAAACTGCTTAATTTTCAGAGAAATCACTAATTTGCGTGAGTGCATCAGCCATTGGTTCACTGCTCAATTAAACCAAATCAAAAGCTAATGTCAGGTTGAGAATCAGAATCTAAAATAAAACCTTGATGCATGAACTTGCATAAAGCGAATTCCTCTGTTGTCACACAGGTTTCCATTGGCAGTAGTGGTGAACACTCCCATGATCACAGGCAGCACATGACATAAACTGGGTCTTTTGTCATTGTTTTGACTTTGAGACCCCTAGAGGCAGGAATGCAGAAATTACAGCGTGCATTCAATCATGTCCAGATCATGAACATGCATAAAACTGCAAATGCTTTACCCATATAGAACAGTTCATCATATCTAAACCCTGTCATCTGCCTCTAACCTCTACTCCATCGCACCTCTTTGCTCGGATCCAAAGCTCCTGTGGGTCATCGTGTCAGTTCAGGGCAATAACATCTTGCCTCACCTTCATTTTCCTCTTCCTCTTCCCCTTTTGCCTCCTCTCTGCTTTGTCTTTCCATCCTGGTGTTTTCTCTCCATCAGTTCACCCTGCAATCTTCTGGAGCTGAGGACAAGGCCTCCTCCTCCACTCATGGGCTTCCTCTCCAAGACAATGGCAGGGCAAAGGAGTTGTGTATGAACGGAGCATGATCAGTGCGTGTTTGTACGTGTTTGTTAGCAAAACTATGTGCTGTATTTGTGTTCATGTACCATCAAGGTTTAGTATCTGTGCTTGTTAATTGCTCTGTGTCTATTGTATTAAGAGTGTTTTTTTTTGCTTGTACATTTAGCTCATATTATCATACATACTTGCGTGTCTACATGTGGATTTATGATGCAGGAAACAGCAGCTATGTCTCTGTAAAACAATAGGAGATTCACCGCTCTACTGCAAACTCAACCACACACAAACACACGCGCACTCTTTTGGCACTCACTACTCCCGGGACGATGTTTCTTCTACCACAAGGAACTCCCTTCCTGCTGTTACGCTGGTAGAAACACACACACACAGACACACACACATATATGAATGCACATTGAGTGGCTCATCCCCTGGGTCAGGATGAAGTTCCAACAGTTGTGCATCCTCTTCTTAAAAGTAAGGAGTAAAAACAATAAAACAGGAGGAGGATGGTGAAGACAGGATGCACGGCGCTAAAGTGAGAAGCAGCTTTACATATGAGCTGTCAATGTAAAATATTGGTCAGAAGAGACAAATCGAGGTGCAAAGTGCGTGTTGTGTTCATATATCAGGCTTCTTTCTTTTCCTGATTTGATCAAATATATCATATAGGCTATTATTAGGCCCTACATTATTGTCGGAAAGTGATTTTCATTGTCTTGTTAGTGCATAACCAGCTCTTAAACACAGTGTGTGTTCTTCATGAGACAATAGGCTTGAGTAACGGTGTTCACTTATAGAGCTGTAATACGGTTTCTTTTATGTAACCCTTCCCCGCTGCGTTTCAAAAGAAGTGTTTAAGACCCACTTCAGACGGACGAGGATGTCATAGTCAGTGTCCTCTCCCCTTGTGAATGCAGACAGTAACCCCGAGATAAAGGTGATATAAAATACATGAGATTATAGAGGTTTCATTGAGCTTTTTTTCTCTTCTTTCACAAAGCAGTAACAGTCAATCACCTGCATAAAAAAGCCTAAATATAGGGTTTAAGTCTTGTTACACCACTACCCACAGCCATAGCTTGTAATTGAAACTTTTCCATTCTGGTTTTTTCTAATGCTTTGGCTGCTGAGGGGAGATTGGCAGCTCTGAGTGGCCAGCAGATGAAGCGGCTGGCGTGCTAATGAATAGAACGCTGATTGCAGGATCCCCAAGATGCAAATTACCGTGCCTGCCACCCCTGACGACCGGCAATTACCGGGCCGCTGCGGCGGACGCCTCGTGCATATTCATCGCACCCGCTGGGCATATTGATCAACAACTTACTTTCAAGCAAGAAGCTCTAAAATGCTTCATGTAGCTCTGAGCTCAAAGAAAATAGTCCGTCTTTTCCTGTTTTCAGATCTGACACAGACATGTCTACACGGACAAGCCCTTTAACTATGTGAGCAGTACTTATTTTAATCAGGCCCAGGTATAGGCTAATTGCTAATATGTCACACTGTCATTCATCACAAAATACTTGTAATTTATACACTCATTTCCACTTGTACTTTCCCCAATTAACTAAACTCAGAGTTCACTGCCTTTTATGGTGACCTACATTATAACATTTTATCCCAATTGAGAAAAATATTAAACATTTTGGGGATCTATCTTGGCTTTTCCTGTTTAGGGATGAATTTAATGGTTTTCTTGCCAAATTTACATTACATCATGTATTTATTTAAAACATGTTGCCTTTTCTCTAAACATAGTCCACATTATGTCATTAGAGCTGTTCATTTGACACCACAACAAATGGAGGAGTGTCTTTTTTTTATGCCGCAACAATTAGAGTACTGAGCCCTCAACATGACAACTGAATTTTCTTGTTTTAGGCTAATTTTGATCCACTAATCTCGATTTTTGGAGATTATGCTCCTTATGGAATCATTCCCAAGGACACAAACACACACAGTACATGGGATATGAATATGAAAGGGCTTCTTTCAACAACAACGGAAAAACAAGAACGCTGCCAGCCGTTAATGGGACCAAATGAAGAAAAGCTGAGCAACATCGGATTTTGAGTTCTCTCCCCCAAAACAAACATCCAATGATCGCATTAGTGGATCACACAGATCTATCATTATTGTCTTGTATGTCTTGTCTGGATTTGGAGCCCCAGACTTGGTCCCTTTTGCTTCTGTGTTACATTTTAAAACAATAATACTTCCTCTTTAATGGGTCAAGTTTTCAAAATGATTTATTTTTCTGTCATCTGAACTGCAACAGACATTCACTTACAACCATAATGTCCATAATATTTAACACTTTTATGGATGAATGAAAAATACATGAAAAAACAATGTGATTGAATTTTTTTATGAACCTACTTTTTATGGCGTTACAAAAATATCCACTCAGCTGGACACCATGTCTTTAATTTTTAAAGCAAAGCATTTATTGTCATACTGCGTGAAAACTATGAAAAAAAAAAACATTTTTAATGCTGCTAATCTGATATTTTCTTCCATTTTAACACATTATAATACTGTACTAGGTACTTACTTACATAATATGCAAAAAAAAAAAAAAAAATCAATTGTCTGTTTAAAAAAAAAACCTAAATTACAGTCTAATAACAATTAACTATTACTTTGCACTCAAATATGTTAATGCTGGTCAAGTTTATCAAGAACAGGGATGAATGTCAGTGTATGGGATAATGTATAAACATCCACTGTGTTGGCTGATATGGAACGAAAACAACAAAACCCATGAATATACAAGAGAACAGCTGTAGAATAACTGTCCACTGTAGTGACCAATATGTATGAAAGGGTTAACATACCAATTATTAAATAACCCGGTAAACAAACACATACAGGGACTTATTTTAATATCCAACTTGCAGTAAATATCATTTTTGCAGTTTGTTATCACTGCCTTTTCTCTTTAATTATGGTGAGAAACACACAATATTCGGTCTTTTTATCATATTCTCATACAATATGTCAGGCAAATGTAAGATGGTATAGTCTTGAATCCATATATAATGCTTGTGTTGATACAGACTTGTGAGTTTTTAATCCACAGATGTTTGAGTCCCTACAGGATTTCATATAAAAAAGTCAGTGTGATGTTATTGTTAAAACTTTATACCAAATAACTGAGCCTGGTTTAAACAGGTAAAATCGGATATTAGAACTATTTAAGAGCTCTATTTTTAAAGCCATGCTATCATATCAAATCAACTTTTAGGTGGCTTAACATTAATCCTTCTCTTGTGGTTACATCATTTGACATTTTCAGGTGCATTTGTGTTTTCTTTTGGTGAAAAAAATTATGCAAATATCATTTTAACATGACATGAAACCAGCATGAACTTTGTGATATATCACCATTTATTACAATATTGTCCCATGCATTTTGCATTTTTCACTTTCTATATTTAACCCTTTCATGCATACTGGTCACAGTGGATCGCTGTTCTATGGCTGTTCTCTTGCATATTTTTAGGTTTTGTTAATTTAGTTCCATATCTGCCAACTTAGTGGAAGCTCATGCATTCCCTGATCTGCAGTAACATATTTGAGTGTAAATCAATTGCTTTTTATTGTTATTAGATGCTAATTAACAGTTTTTTTCCCCCCATATTATCTCCATGAGGTGAGTAATGACTAGTATTAGAGTCTGTTAAAATTTGAGAAAACATCAGATTAGCAGTATTAAAAATGTTTTTATGCCATAGATTTCACACAGCGTATCAATAAATACATGTTTCTTTGCTTCAGAAACTAAACAGATAGTGTCCAGCTGAGTGGACATTTTTACAACTCCTTCCAAAAAAGGTTCATTAGAAAAATTTCAATCACATTGGGTTTTTTTCATACCTAAAGAGGAATAAAAACACTCTAGACTAAGACTCTCATAATTCATGCAT
The DNA here is from genome assembly GCA_030068375.1 of Ostorhinchus rueppellii. NCBI lineage: Eukaryota > Metazoa > Chordata > Actinopteri > Kurtiformes > Apogonidae > Ostorhinchus > Ostorhinchus rueppellii. The sequence goes on from JAQQZY010000005.1 coordinate 8,925,024, forward strand.
GAAAGGGTTAATTTACCAACTATGAAGATGTTTATGAAAGTGCAGGATAAAGTCAAAGGTTATCAGATGAAAACAGCATCTACAACCTCTGTTATTTGTCAAACTACATGGGTTTTATTAGTGAATTACTGTTGGAGAAAATGGTGATCTTCCTACATTTATTCCTCTTATTGTTTTTATTGTTCTTATTGTTATACTCTTATACTTTTTATTATACTTATCTTTACTTATATTTATGAGGAAGGTTATTATTTAAAGGGGAAAATTAACTTTAATATTCACTTAATACGTACCAGGAAGGGTTTTTGTGTTTCAGTCAGCGGGGTGAGACTGTGGAATATATTCTTAGAGTTAAAGCCATGTCCAAGCATAAAACAATTTAAAAGGACGTACAAAGACATCATTTTCAAGAGGTACAGGGATGAGGGAGGTGTTGGGGATCACTGGGTGTTATAAATATGTACAAATATGTGGTTTGTGTGTGTGTTTATGTATTTATATGCATATATACCTGTGTGCATGTGAGTATGTATACACATACATATGTCTTTTTGTACTGTGTGTTTATGTAAATTCTATTATATTTGTTAAAATCATATAAAGCCTGAAACAAAATGATTTCACAGTATGTGTCAGGCATTAGAGTATAAATACGTTTAGACTAGGAAGGTTATTATTGTTGTTAATTAGTTAAGGAGAAGGGGTGGGAGCTTATCAGTTATACTTCTCACTCCTTTTTGAATATGTATTAGGTCTTATGTTAAATGTTTATTATTATTTTTCTATTTTGACATTCATATTCGAAATAATGGGCAACATGGTGGTCAAACTGGTGGTGCAGTGGTCAGCACTTGTGCCTCACAGCAAGAAGGACCCGGGTTGGATTCCCGGGCGATCCTTGGGACCTTTCTGTGTGGAGTTTGCATGTTCTCCCCGTGTCTGCGTGGGTTTTCTCCGAGTACTCCGGTTTCCT
>JAQQZY010000005.1:8980903-9004019 GCA_030068375.1 Ostorhinchus rueppellii
GCTTGTTTTTATACACTCACTCACTCACTCACTCTGTATGTTTGACTACATATTTCTTATCCTCCCAAACATAGACGTGTGATTACAGATTGGACACAAGAGGAGAAATATGTCGTGCCGCCATCTTGTGGTGAATATCATCATTACATGTAGGAGTTGACAAAAGTAAGAGATTTTTTTATTTTTATTTTTTTTAATGGTGATATTTAACAATGACTGACTAAATAATGACATTTGATAGTTTTCTATGTCTATATTCAGTTAAAACTGTAAACTATGTGTGGTGCACAGTTGCTCACACTGTCTACAATAGTGTGTGATAACATTAGTCTGTGTACCATGCTAGCCATATGCTAATAAACCTTTTAGCTGGTTGTTTTAATAAGAAATATAGTGGCAACTGTGAAAGGGAAAATATTCTTTTAGTTGAAAAATATTAGGTCTGTCGTTACAAGTGTGTCACACTAGATGGCACTATTGATGTAAAATTACAATAAAAAACTATTGTGAGTTAAAAAAAAAAAAAAAAAAAAAAAAGTACTAAAACGTTATCCTCACATTTCCAAAACAATACCCTGTTATTTTTTGACAAAAATAATTTTTTGCCTAAATCACAAGTGTCAAACATGTGTCAAATCTGGCCCACCAAGTGGTCCAGTTCAGTCCTTTGGATGACTTTTTCTGAAATGCAAAAATTGAATTGAAATATGAACAGTCCTTTTATTTCAGGTTCCACATTCACATTAAGTCAATCTCAAGTGGGCAGGACCAGTAAAATACTATCATAATAACATGTAAATGAAGACAAATCCAAATTTTTCTTTGCAAATGTAAAGATTTTCATGTATTTGCACTAAAACAAAGTATAATAATAATAATTTCACAAAAAATGTGAATAACCTGAACAAATATGAACAATCTGAAATGTTGTAAGAAGCATGAGAATAATTTTAACAAGATTCTGCCTCTTACTAAATGTTTTGTGTATTTGTAGATCCACTGTAATCGGTAAGTTATAATGTACATGTGTAAATGATAAACTAAGATGTAATACTGTAAAAATTACACTTATTTTTTGTTTGTTTATGTTATTCACATTCTTTGAAAGGATAGTTTGTAGATGTAAACATTTTCATATTATAAATTTAATTTTTTCACTCTAAATCCCAGAGAAAAGTTTGGAGTTGACAATATTTATATATTATTATGTTATTATTTTACTGGTTTGACCCACTTCAGATCAAATTTTTAGCTGAACATGGCACCTGAACTAAAATGAGTCTGACACCCCTGTTTTATTGGATTAATAAAAAGAATGTACGCTAATCTGTGTGTCCACCCAATGAGAATTTCTGCACCTATTGTGACAAGATGTTCATTGTTTGCAGTAAAATTAACACAGAACATGATTCAAATGGTTAAGCAGTGAGTGCATATATTAAAAACTAAACTAAAAAAAACCAAAAAGAAAAAAAAAAGTAGCTTAACACTTGTGAGAGGTGATCAGGTCCTCTTCATACTTCGACCTTTGGGAGAAACATCAAACCAGACCAACACACTATCATAGAGACGACCATGTTGTCCCCTCCCCGACTCTAATACATAGTGCGCATACTATACACATACACACGGACCTGCTGTAATCTATTATAGTGGAAGCAGATTATCTGTTTGACCTTTTTTAAGGTGTTTGTGGAGCCTTATTATAGGCAAGTCCTCCTGCTCTGAATGAAATCATTATTATATTTTTGTGTTGGAAATGTCTTTAATAGTTTATTGATGAAACTCTCGTGCTTTTGTGCAACAAAATAGAGTCAAAGCTGCATGCTGTCTTGTTCATCACTACTGTCCATCTCCTGGATCAGATGATTACAGGATTTTTTTTATTACTATTATTATTTTTGCAGGAGTGCAAAAAGGTGCTGCAACACAACTGCATTAAAGATTGCATGTAGAGAAAGACGAAGAGTTGGGGTGCTGAGATAATCAGCTAGTGTCCTAACTAAATAGGGCTTATGCCAGAGGAGGCCTTGTTTAATAAGGACTTAAAGAGCTTGTGCAGGTAGAGCTCATGTGGGAGAGAGATACACAGACACACAATAATGTCAATGAAACACTGCCATTGAAAATGAAACGGTCTGCCTATAAATCTGCAGCCACATCTTAAAAACATATCTGAAATACAAGTGCTACTACAACTTCATCCTTTCTCTTTCAAAAACACATGGATTTCTATATTGCACCACATATTACTGCACAATCTCTTAACTTGTTCTCTGGTTGCCTGTATTGTTTGCTGTTTTTTGGTTTTTTTTTTTCCTCTGTAAACTGATTTTGAGGCAAAAGAAAATTATAAATTAATTATTTCAACAATCCCAGGAAGTTTATTGTCATTCAATTAGATAAAGAATGAAACTAGATACTGTGGACCTGTATTAGCCATCACAATAAATAACTAATAAAAAGTGAATATGTTAAAATCTACTAAAACTAAGGCTGTTAACTTATTATTTGTAGCCCTTTCTGTATGAGTCTGTAGTTATCAGTGTTAACTGTGTCAGTGGTTGTTTTTTTTCTTTTTTTTCTTTCTTTACTTTAGCTTTACTTTCATTATATAGTTTAGTTGATTAGTTTAAAGATGTCAAAAGAGAACAAAAGATATGCTTTTATGCACTCTGTCATATTGAAGTGGATAATGTTACTTCAGTTGTGATCTGTTGTGGTTTATTTGGTCTATCTGGTGCAGGGGCTGGATCATTTAGTCCATATATCCTGTACTAAATGATCAGCTGACAAGTTTAGCATAGGCAGATCCCTGCTAACCTTCAGCACTATCTGCTGATGACAGAAGGATTGGTTGGATTCAGCCCTCTGCTGTCTCCTCAGGGCTCACTAGTCCGCTCACTAACAGGGGGGATTAATGTTTTTACCTGCATTTGAATGTGTCCACCTTTGTCTTCCCCCTTTCTGCATAACAAGTGAGTAAGGGTTAGTTTTAAGGGAGTTAACCTGGATATTACCGGTGCTGTTTTCCTTTTTTTTGTCTTTTGTTTCTCCTCGGGACATTTGGAGAAGTTGGAGGTAGCTCCTTTCGAGCAGTGTTGGATCAAGCAAGAACTCCATCACTGACCTGAAGAGGGAGAAGACAGGAAGATCTGGGAGAAAGAGGAGTGAAAAGGAAACATGGGTGTGCAAAAGGAAGACGTAGAGAAGTTCCTCAATGGGAACCCTGCTTTTGCTAAGCAGTACTTTGCAAAGAAGATGAGCCCAGACACTGCATCCAAGGCAACGGGACTACCTGAGAAACAAATTGACTTCAGCCTGTTTCAGGAGATCAGTCAGGTAAATTTAAGTGTGGTTTAGTTAAGGTAAAGAGACCAAGTAGTGACCTTTTGGTTTAATAATTTGCTTTACACTATTAAAATCATGTGCATGTGTGTGTATTATATTTATGAAGCAAATACAAACCATCTGAGCAAACAAATACATTTCACCTTTTTCTTTTCAAGGTTGAAGAGAGCCAAATTATGTATGACCTGATCAAAGACATGCAGGAGAACATCAACATGGAAAAAGTGGTCTTCAAAATCCTGAAGAGAGTCGTTGCATTGATTCATGCTGACCGCTGCAGCTTGTTCATGTACAGGCAAAGGAACGGCATAGGAGAGCTGGCCACAAGGCTCTTTAATGTCTGCGTAGACTCAGAGCTGGACGACTGTGTGGTGCCTCCAGACTCTGAGATCGTCTACCCTCTGGACATGGGAATAGTCGGCCACGTAGCACTGACCAAGAAGACTGTTAATGTGAAAAATGTCGCAGAGGTAAGACGGAAAAAAGGGTGAAAGTACATCAAAAACACTGACCAGTAGACTAGACAAGTGAAGCCATCTACCATACGCAGTGCAACTTTAAATACTGTCACTAGAGGACACCACAGATACCAGTTTTCAGTCCGATATAAGTAGTGTTACCTAATAATCTTAGGAACAGCTCCAAGTTAGTGGGAACCTCCTAGAAAATTAAGTGAGGTTATCCCTGACAAATGTTCACAGTTATTATGTATCTGAGAAATAAATTGAAATAAGACTAAATCCGCCTTTTAATCACTATAAACTGCAGCCTGATCTACTATTAAGTATATCATAGACTTGTTTTAAGGAGGAAAAATGATCTCTGAGAATCGAAGCACAAGATGACGAACACTTGTTTTAGGATATAAGGTTTGGGCTGATGTTTAGTGATGGAATGTAACTAAGTACTGTACTTGTACTTATGTGTAAAGTTTATACCTGTAGTCCTCTACAGGTCAGTGGAAATGTTCTTCTTTCTACTTGACTACATATATGTGAAACATACTTTTGTGTTTTTCCTTTTTTACATAAAAACATGATGATGCAGCATTGAAATACTAATCTACCAGTAATCTAAAATATAACAGTGGATCCACTTTTATAAACCTCTATAGTGAAATACTGCACATTCTATAATGATAAAATACTTTGATAGGGCTTCTGCATAATGTGTACATTTACATTTGAAACCTAATAATAATAATGATAATACTGAAGTAATGCATTGTGATGGAGTATTTGTATATTTTTGTTTTGCTTTAATAATAAATCTGGCCACCTCTTCCATATCTGCTGCTACTATTCTGCTAAATTAATCCCCTGTGAATCAGATATAGGTCAGAGCTAAAGACAGGTTGTCGGAGGATAGATGCTGCTTCCTCTTACTTTTTTGCTTGAGGATGAGACTTAGAACAATTGCCAGATGTTTAACAACAAGGCTGAACTCAACAATGAGTTTTTAACAAAAAGCTTACTGGAACATAACTCACCGTGTTGTTTTATCCAACTTTCAACCACCACAGTGTAGAGGCACTAAGATATCTGCGTAAAATGCAAATATGGACAGCAGGTCTGAAATCTGTTTGTGGTTTCATGTTACTTCTATATGTATGTGGGTGATAGTTGAACTTTATTTATATATATAATGTACATCTATAGTCGACTATGAAGATGTAAATCCCCTTGTCAGACATAATCCATTTATTTCCAGATCCCATCAGCCTCTACTCTAGCTCTGGATTAGACCCCTCTGGCATTTAGTCAGCAGTCAGCATGAGTTTAGTTTACACAGCTTAAATACACTGAAAAATATGCTCATAGCATTCCTTTAAAACATTAATAGTGTTTCCTGAAAAACACAAATCACTGATGATTATCTATTACACTCCATTTGAATAATTAAAACATGTATTAATATGTTTGATGTATTTCTACAAACAAATTTAATGAAGAAAATCCAAATGCCATTTGATTGTCAGCACATGCTCAAAACATTTTCTTTTGTGTTTTTAGAACCAGCACTTCAGCTCATTTGTGGACGACCTGACCAGTTATCAGACCCGCTGCATTTTGGCTGCGCCCATCCTCAATGGCAAAGATATGGTGGCTGTAATCATGGCTCTGAACAAAACCACTGGACCACATTTCACTCCTGAGGATGAGGATGTGAGTCACACCACACAAAGCACTGAAGCACAAAGCACACTTTCAGATGACGATTATTTTAATATGAACCACTGCACTATGACAGTGTTTCAGGCAAAAACATGATCACAAATAAAAAAACACAAACGAGATAGGCTATCTCTACAACAAAGAAGGGATTCCCTTCATCCACACCAGCAGCTCAAGGTCTTTACAGCGGGAGCAAAACCAGTTCAGCATACGTCACGTATATAATCAGGTGTATAGTCAGGTTATTGATAAGTCATTCCACTTAGGAGTAAAATGAGCTTCAAGAGGAGCTTGATATATCAGAGCTGAAAGTCTCTTATAGACTTAGGATACCTATAGAGGCTTAATACATGGATATAACCATTAAACACTAGGCCCACATAAGGTAACTGACCTAGAAGCAGTAGTCTGCTTGATTTATTTATGGCTCAGAATAATTAACTGAGAACTTCTATGCACTGGCAGATTAAAAAAAAACAAAAACAAATTGGTATTTGTTCAGCGTGTGTTGCTTATGACAGAAAGATTGTGTCTGCATATCGAAACCATTTTATTATTCTTGTCTAACTATATGTTTTTATCTATCCCTCCTTGTGTAAAGCACTTTGTAATAGTATGTTTTTAAAAAGTACTAAATAAATAAAGTTTTACTTACTTATTTACTTGAAAAAAGACTTCTGACATGTTGTTTGTCAGAAGCCTTTTATTTTAAGGAATATAATAATTGCTTTTTTATTTTCTGGAGAATGTTCATAGAACTAATAAAACACAGCCATCTGCTGTGGACATACAGTGCTGTGGTTTATTTTCTGATAATTACACACATTATAAAGTGACGGCTCTCTCCTTTGACAGTGTTTCTTCTGTTTGCCTTTGCAGCTTTTTTTAAAGTATCTGAAAATTGCGACTTTGAACTTGAAGATCTACCACCTGAGTTATCTCCACAGCTGTGAGACACGTAAAGGAATGGTAAAGGACGTTCACCTCGCTCAGACTGTGCATGTTAAACATACTTCATGCAGCCTGTTCATGTGTGTGTGCTGTGTTTCTAGCTGCTGCTGTGGTCCGCCAACAAGGTGTTTGAAGAGCTGACAGATATTGAGCGACAGTTTCACAAAGCCTTGTACACAGTCCGAGCCTACCTCAACTGTGACCGCTACTCTGTCGGTTTACTAGACATGACAAAGGAAAAGGTACTGTGAAGGCTTCTGATTGGATGCACGTGGTATATTAACACACATCAATGAATCTTATCTTGTGTTTATTACCTCAAGTGTTTTTCTCCTTTTAGGAATTCTTTGACATCTGGCCAGTGTTAATGGGGGAGCAGGCTCCTTATTCTGGCCCTGTAACCCCTGATGGAAGGGTACGTCATTTATTTTATCTTGCCATATTTTTAATGTAAAATTTTACGTTGCCATTGCCTTTTACATCACTGCTTTCTTGTCTGTCTTGTAAAAAAAATTCAGGAGGTAATTTTCTACAAAGTGATTGATTATATATTACATGGGAAAGAAGACATCAAAGTTATACCGTAAGTTTAAAAAAAGTTACATGTATGTTTATTGGTTGCTTGGTTTTAGAAGCAATAACCCAACTTACCCTGTAAAAAGTAAAGCATTGAGTCAACTTAAAAAAATTTCTTCAATAGGTCACACATTTAAAAAAATGTGTTGAATGAACCAAATTAAATTACATTAAATGTTATTTGGTTTGGTTTAATTTGGTTCATTCAACTATTTTTTTTTTATGTGTGACCTATTGAAGACATTTTTTAAGCTGATTCAACATTTTACTTTTTACAGTGCAGCTGAGTTTTATAGAAACATGTAAATTTCTCCAGATTGGACAAAATTGTGTGTTTTCTGTTTGTTTCACAGTAATCCACCTGCAGATCACTGGGCTTTGAGTAGCGGCCTTCCTACATATGTTGCCGAGACTGGTTTTGTGAGTTTCTTTTCACTATATTACGCTACAACCAAAATAATGCATCTGCAATTATCCTTTTCCCCTGACTAACATATGTGTTTTTCTGCTCAGATTTGTAACATCATGAATGCGGGTGCAGACGAGACATTTCAGTTTCAGGTGAGAGACCAAACAGTGGGAAGGGCAAAGGAATGACTATAGGGATACGTACGATCTCATGTGCGTTTTCTTGTCAAGTCAAATCAATTTATTTATATAGCACATTTATAAACAACAGTCATTGCCCCAAAGTGCTTTACAGACAAAGGTGATAATAACATAAAAAAAAAAAAAAAATCAGGGTAGAACATGAGCTACAGCATAAGAAAGGCAGAGAATATAACTCAAGTTAAAAGAAAATTATCATTAAACACATAAGTTAAAATAAGTGAATATAGATCAAAACAAGAAGATTTTTTTTAACAAACAGAGATCAAAACAGAAAATAAATAGAGATCAAAACAAGAAGATTTTTTTTTTTAAATAAATAGAGATCAAAATAGCAAATATGATATTGTCATTTTAATGTTGCAGACTGAGCCCCTCGATGCCAGTGGATGGACCATCAAAAACGTCCTCTCGCTGCCAATTGTCAACAAAAAAGAAGAGATAGTAGGAGTGGCCACTTTCTACAACAGAAAAGACGGAAAGCCTTTTGATGATCAGGATGAGCAGCTCATGGAGGTGAAAAGAATCCCCTACGTAATACAGAAATGGATGTTTTATTTGCATCTCGTTAAAGATCTGCTTCTGATTTGATGACATACTTAGCAACACTCAATCTGGTATAATCCATTATATTTGAACCTGTTTGTTTGTATATAGAGACACAGTACACATTGTGATGATCTGAACTGCTGCTGCTCTTGTTTCTCAGGCTTTGACTCAGTTCTTGGGCTGGTCAGTCTTAAACACCGACACTTATGATAAGATGAACAAACTGGAGAACCGAAAAGACATTGCTCAGGACATGGTGCTCTACCATGTCAAATGTCGTAATGATGAGATCCAGAACATTCTGGTGAGTACTGATTCCACTCGTAGTTGTCATTCTGCATGTTTGTCTAGCTGACAGCACCTCCTGGGCTTACTGTAACTTCTCTGCTCTCTCTAGAACACCAGAGAAGTCTTTGGCTGTGAGCCCTGTGAGTGTGAGGAGGATGAGCTTCTACAAATCCTGGTAAAACAAAAACTTCTGTCTGAAATGTGATTTAAGTGGTATTATATTAGATATTTTGGGATGTGACAGTTCAAAGATAATCATTTGACACTGTATATTCTATTCAGTGCTCAAGGTCCATGTGTGATGGATACACTTGATTTGTTTTTTTTTTCTTTTTCAGAAAAAAGACTTGCCACCATTGATTAAGAAGTTTGAGATCTATGAGTTTCGCTTTTCGGATTTTAACTGCACAGAGATGGACCTGGTAAGGTGTGGGATCCAGATGTACTATGAAGTTGGAGTGGTCAAGAAATTTCAGGTCCCACAAGAGGTACTAAAGGCACATTCAACAGCAAAGAACCACATACATAATTAAATTCTGTGATTAAACCTGTTTGTTCTATATTTAGTTTACAAGTTTTTATGTATGTTGTTACTGTTTAAGTAACAAGCTCTGCTGAAAAACGGAACTTTAACCGTGAATACATTAGAAAACATGTCATTTACTCTGCTCACTTCTCAGGTGCTGGTTCGTTTCATGTACTCCGTCAGTAAGGGTTACAGAAGAATCACATACCACAACTGGCGTCATGGTTTTAACGTGGGACAGACCATGTTCACGCTGTTAACGGTATTTTGCTGTGTGCATTTGAATGTACCATGCTAATGCTTATATCTTTCATTAAAATCCTTGAAAATGACTCAACATTTTGGTCTTCTTGCTGCGTTTCTTGCTCAGACGGGGGTGCTGAAGCGATACTACACTGACTTGGAGGTGATGGCCATGATAACTGCAGGCTTCCTCCATGATATTGATCACAGAGGCACCAACAATTTGTACCAGGTCAAGTAAGTGCTGTTGGGAGTTTCTTTTTTTTTTTTTATACTGAAGTTGTCAGATGATAATGTTCTTACTTTTCAAAACTATATTCATTACTGAAAGCTACAAATCAGAGTATAATCCATGCTAAAGCTACTATAACCACAGCGATGGAGGCATTTTATTAATTAATACCATGTTATATTATTGTATGTTCTTCATGGACACACTTTCTCTTTTTGTACTGATGGAAAATAGCTTTAACTTGAATGACATCATCGCACAATTAGCAAAATCATTTTTAAAGAGATACTTTTTCACATCCTACTTCTTTAAATTGTTCCATTCTTCTTATTATCACAATTTAACAAGGTCTGATAGATAACTGTCATGATGCATTCAATTGCCTGTATGTTTAGTGGTTGAGTTTTGGTCATATAGCTAAAAATGGAGGGGATTTTTTTTTTTTAATTGTATATTACAGCAGTAAATGTTCATCTGTGTGCATTAATATACATTTTCAGGTTGTTTTAATGTGAACAAAAGCAGACATGTCATTCAGTTTGATTAAAAGTCCCCATGAAGCAGCGACTGTATCTTTTTGGTATCTATTTGGTCTATTGAATCTTTTTTCTTCCAATATTCAGAAAGTGACAAACTGTAAAATAAGACTTAATTAAGCTGCCAAATTCCTGTCTTAAAGGTAGCACAAGACATATTTTATAACAGCACATAAACACAGAATTTAATTTCACAAAGACTTGGATTTCTTTTCCATTTGTAGAAAGTTACATAGTGACGGAACAACAGCAGTTCTGGGTTCTTTATCATAAATATGCAAAAAAAGATTAGTCCACACACGACAAATTCTCATTGTGATTCCTTGCTCTGCTGTGGTGTAAATGTACTTTACACTGTACCTACGTATACTCTGACATGAAATAAAGGTTGAATGGAAGCTTCGTATTTACATTCTCAGCACCAAAGCATCATAGTTATGATTTAATTCAGATGGTTTTCAGCTGATTTATGCAGCGCAAATAATAATACATGACAACCTCAAGGCACTTCCCAATTCCATCTTGTAGAGATTACATGATGATCTCATATCATCCAGCCTGTATTTGTCTGAGAAATATTGTTTGTGACTTCAGGTCAGGAAACCCTCTGGCCAAGTTACATGGCTCCTCCATTTTGGAACGACATCATCTAGAGTTCGGAAAGTTCCTTTTGGGAGATGAGGTAAGAAGAAAAGAGGGATTTAACATCTCCTGTTGCTGTTTACAGATTTTCTGGAGTGTTACACAGTGAATACATGGGCTTTGTGAGTGATGATTTGTTTGCTCATGTCATTTGCAGTCTCTGAATATCTACCAGAACCTTAACAGGAGGCAGTCGGAGCATGTGATTCACCTCATGGACATCGCCATCATCGCTACTGACCTGGCTCTTTATTTCAAGTCAGTAAAGCCATCCACTCTGCCTTTATATACATATTTCCAATCTGTAGTGTAGAGTTAGCTTTTTGTATATTTCAGGGTTTTTTTTATTGTACTTAAGTAGTGTATGTAGATCTAATACTTCTATCTCGTACGTTTTGTACGTTGCCTAAATTTTTCAGTATTTTGTATGTTTTTTTTATCAAGGGTTTTTGCTGCTAAGTGAATTTTCATTGTTCTATTCTATTCTTGTCTTTTCTAGTCTCTTCCTTTCTATTCTATTCTACCCTACTTAGTTTCTTACTGTCTGTCTGTGCTGTAAAAAACACAAAACAAAATAGACATTTGTGAAATTGACCCTCCTTCCATACAATTCCAGGAAAAGAACCATGTTTCAGAAGATCGTGGACCTTTCACACACATACGAGGATGAGAAGAAGTGGGTTGACTTCATGTCTCTAGAAACAACAAGGAAAGAGATTGTCATGTGAGTAGAAAAACCATAAAGCATAAAGCATCGTCTGTTCTTTCACATTTTCTGATCCTCTAATCCTTTAAATTTCAGGGCAATGATGATGACTGCATGTGACTTGTCAGCTATCACCAAACCTTGGGAAGTACAGAGCAAGGTGAGACCCAAAATATATTGTGCTATGAATAAAAAACCTCCCGAGAGTATTTGCAGAGACACTGTGTAAAACATTCGTTTTTGGTCTTGTCTTTTAGGTTGCTCTGTCGGTAGCAGCAGAGTTTTGGGAGCAGGGTGACCTGGAAAGGACAGTACTGGAGCAGCAACCCATTGTGAGTTTCAGGAGTAATGTTATTTAAGTGCTCATCAAATTAGGGATTCAAACATTAACTCACTGTGATTAAACTGAGCTTCTCAATGATCTGAAAATTAAAAAAAAAAAAAAAGAAATTGTAGTTTTGTTTTCAGAGTTGCCACTGATTCTTGGAAACTAACAGAAACTCACAGACAAACTGAAATATAAGATAAATGAAGCACAATAACTCTGAGCTGTGTTGATGGCTTTAGTTTGATTGTTCACTGAGGGTTTTCCTTTTCTCCCACCAGCCCATGATGGACAGGAATAAAGCAGCAGAACTTCCCAAACTTCAGTGTGGTTTCATTGACTTTGTGTGCACATTTGTCTACAAGGTAATTTTTAATATTTCTGTTTGGAGATGCTATCATACTTTGGACTCATCATTGTCAAAACAATCCATACTTTTGTGCAAAATCTATATTTTATTTAATTTAAATCAGATAAATAAGCTTTTTGTGTCTTTTAGAAAATATATATATATATAAACTATCAAAATGCTCCTTCAACAGAGTCACACAACTACTTCTCACATAACTCAACCTGAAACAAACATTTCAATTTATGTGTATTTGAGCTGTCACAACTATACAGTCATGAATCTATGTCAGTCTTCCACAATCAGACCACCATCCTGTCACCTTAGAATGGTTTCTACATGATGGTATCCATGGCACCAACAGGATGAAGGTGTGGGCAAAAGCAGTTAAATTGCAGTTAAAGTGGAAAAACACTGACACCTCCACCTTGGAATAGGCTGAAAGTGAGAAGTTTAAAGAAATGGTACAAACTTGAACTTAATATGTAGATACTGAAGACATGTGAGGCCTTCATTAACTTTTAAAGCTTAAGGACAATATGTATTTTTTTAAAATAGATCTAGGTGGATGAAAATACACTTTTTTATTCCGCATTCTTACAGTCAAAAATTATGTTTAAGAAGAACCTTTAAAATGTTAACGTGAAATAAAAGCACTTTCCTATTTTTTAAAGTTCATTCCATATTTCATTTCTTAGTTTTCAGGTATTTTTATTGAGCCATGAAATCTTAAGTATACATTGCAGTATTGGAACAGTGCTCATTTTCTTTTATGTCTAGAGTAAACAAATACAACACAATAAGGAACAACTTGGTCATAAATTCTTAACAAATAGCTTAGGTATAAGGATTGTGTCCTGAGATTGTGATAGTGTCAAGGCATACAATGCATAAAAAAATAAAAACAAAAACCTAGACAAGTAACAGAAACAAACAAACAAACAAAAACAAATAACCAGAACATGGTAGTCTAGAAACACTAGTTCCCTACCTGCCCTTCCCTATGACTTCCCCAATTACGCAAACCTTCTCACATTCCTCTATACTCTACTCATATATACCATATTTCATTTCTATGCAGCATAATATTTGAACCCACTTTTGCAGTTGATGTCATGTACGTGTGTATGGTGATGTTTCATGTTATTTGACCGTTAACACTGCTTGTATTTTTTTTTTTTTCTTGCCAGGAGTTCTCCCGTTTCCATCCACAAATCCAGCCCATGTTAGATGGCATCTTAAACAACAGGAAGGAATGGAATGCTAAAAAGGAGGAATACGAGGCTAAACTGAAAGTTATTGAGGAAGAGAAGGCAGCTAGAGAGGCGGCCGCAGCCAGTAAAGGTGCGGTACTTCTTTGGAATAATCCCACATCTGCATTTATTTTATTTTACTTTATTTTATTTTATATTTTCATGTTTCTGTGGAGCACTGACATTTAAAACTTCTGGATTTTTTTGACTGGATATTTGTCTGTTTTGGTATATTGAGACAAAAACTTAAGAAATGTCTGATGTTTGTCCTTTGTTTAGCAGCTGCACCAAACGCCGGTGGAGGTTCAGGCTCCAAAACCTGCTCTGTGTGCTAAAAGGCCTAAAAGCTGTGCACATGATGGGAGAGCGCTTGGACACCACATTGACTGACTTCAAAAGAACCTGAAAAATGAAGTCCAGACCAAGAAATAAATATGGATGCAATTAAGAAGACAGATAAGTGTAAGCAGAACCCCTTAAAAAAGGACAACCCCCGAACAGAGAAAGAATCCTCACTATTAAGGGCTAAAGATGTGTTTAAGGGAGATTAAACCAGCGAACAGAACAAACATCACTGATGAAACTCTATCTCTGTCTTAATATATCAGGTTTCATATCTTCAGTTAAATAAGATGAGTTGTATTACGGCTTTGAGTATATGTGTGTAAATGTGTGTACGTGTGCTTGTTTGTTTTGACTCGTCATATTTCCCAGATGTACTGATGGTGACAAACGTTGATATTTTGTCTGGTCTAGTAACTCTTACAGACAAATCTGTGTGCAAACCCCCTTTACAATATTTACTATTAAAATTAAACACACAACTGTATCAAAATAAAAAGAATAGTGCAGACAAGTTTTAAGTATTTCTATATGATTAATAATTAACTGTCGGTTAAATGTAGACTATACAGTATCATAAATGCCTGCAACTTTAAGTGAAGGGTCAGTCCATAAAATAGGTGATGTTTATATTAAATGATTGTATCTATAAGCTTCTGAACTGATGTACAAATGAATTTCATGTTCACTCCTTCCAGTCAATTAATATTTACAATTGAGAGTTTGTTTACTTTTACAGCAGAGAGCCAAACATAGAAAATGACCAGATAAGCTCAGGACTTCTACAGTAAAAGATGCATATTTGTATTTAACACATATTGTTACAATTATTCATGCCATAGGAATTTAAACTTACAGCCTGTAGCTGCTTACTCATGATGCCTTTCCTGTACATATGTCTGAGAGAATAGCTAAGACTGCGATGTTGAAAATGCAGTTACAAATGTCTTATTTAATGAGAGCAGGTTGAAACTTAAGAACACGTGGAACTGAATTGGTCTCAGATTGGATTGATTCCTTCAAGTCAACTGTTTTTGGACCAATAACAGTTCAAGTAGTTGTGATTCCTATAAACTCAGTAATCAAGCATCAACAGTGATTGCACTTCATTGAAGTGTGACATAAACTGGAGCAGTTAAACCTCTCCAAGACGTGCCGACAAAAGTGACATCTTTTTCATTGCTGTTGGTAATTTCTTCCTCTGCAATGGACATTTCTTTAAATGTGACCAGAGTACAGCCTTTTGTGCACAGTGGTGTATCCAGAAAACATGGGGGGGGGGGGGGCGTACAATAAAAAAAAACATATGTGATAACCTTATCCGAATTCTCATATTTCTGCATATTCCTCAGCAGGACTGCTTGCTTTGTTTACAGAACATACTGTGCATTACAGTCACATTTCACAACACAATATACACTTTAATCCTGATTAATTCTGAGACTTAGATGTAAATGTCATGTCCAAAAAAGTACCAAGACAATCAGATATCAACTAGGCTGGCCCTTTGGGGACTGGGATTTAGTTCCATAAGTAAAGCCTTGGACTGTAATGTGGGGAGTTGGGGTACAATTCCTGATCCAAGCAGAAGTTTTCCTGCAGATTTTCAAATGGGGGTGCAGCGCAAAGGGTGCTGGTAGGTAAATCCACCACTGGTGCATCAACAGGACAAACCAACACAGCAATTTAAGTTTTATTTTAAGGCTAGAAGTTTCTTAACATCCAGCAAAACTGTGTTTTGCCCTGAAAGAAAACAAAGGAAATACAAGCAAATGTGGAGAACCAGAACTGCCTCAATGTGAGACAGCAGTGACTAAGTCTGGTCCATCTTTCCACCAGCAGTAATAATTCCTGCAAATAAAAACTGAAGGCTCTGAGGGAACAAAGCTGTTTGAAACGGCGCAAAGGAGCAACTTAGCTTCTGATGTGTACATATTTCCCTTCCTGTAAATATAAAGATATTTTTGTAGATAAAATATAGATGCTTATTTTTTCAGTCAAGTTAGTGACATTTGAATGAATTTGCAAGAGTCACCACGTAATTTCTCATTTCTCTCATTGTATGGTTGTAATGTGCTTGCCTCAGTTTACTGATGTACAGCTATTTCACATATGGAACAAAAGCATGGGTGTACCAAGAACGAGCATGTAATTTTAGACGATAAATGTATTTTAATATGCTGTGGATACATCCCAGACATGGCTTACATTTTATTTCTGCTCAGTATTTTTCGAGATTCATGTGCTCCTTGTGTATAATGACGATCCAAATAAAGCAAATGTATTTTTATGAGGTAACTGGTTGAATGACTGTCTGTTAAACTGAAGCTGAACTTCACCTAAAATGACCAGATGAAAATGAAAATACTGTAAACTAATGTGATCACAGGCAATAGGCAGATAACACTACAGGCCTTTACAACTGCTGTGCAGTGAGGCCATACTGAAGGTTACAACATTACACAACCCACAAGGGCTTTGAGGTAACTTTGTCCACACTGCACTTTCTACTACTGGTCCATGACCCCAATCCTGGGATTGCTGCTAAACTAGGCCAGGATTACATCTTCCTCTGGGCTCATCTCCTAATGAAGGACAGGTCTGTGTAGACACACACACACACATACACATGCAGTATATACACACTCAAACTCTAAAATGTGGAGCTGAGAATTAGGAATGAAGAAGTGATTTTTAAAATAATTAATTATTGGTTTAGTGCAGCATAAGCCCAAGTTATTTTCATGCAAACTTTACAGTATGTTGTGAATTACAACAAAAGAATTGTGTTAAAATCTGCCTTCCAAATATTTAAGGTCAGGAACCCCAAAAGGGATGGAAATCTACTTTTGTATTAATTTTCTAAAATTAGATAGTAGGGAAAAAAAAGAAACTACATAAAAGATGTAAAGAAAAAAAGACTTTCAGCTACATTGTTTTGATGGTTAAAGAGTTTGAGTAAAATTTTACTTATAGCAATTCCATTAGTTTTGTTTTTATAAATTTGGTCCTAATGTACTGTAAATATAAAATTGAGTTTTGTCTCTCAAAATGAAAAATAAGTTAACCAGTCGTATTCCATTAAATAGATGTTTCAAAAAATTACTGCACTAGCTTATTATTTCATGTTCACTCCTTCCTGTCAGTTTGAAGGTTGAGTATCTGTCAGCAGACCAAAAAAAAAAAAAACTCAGGAATTACGCAGTAAAAGACACAGATTTATCAAGAATGCACAAAGTCATAGTGCAGCCGCCTTTGCTAGGTTATCAACAAAAATGTTCAGTTTACTAATAAAGGTGAAATGTGATTTTTTTTTTTTCTAATCAAACATTCCATTTAACTTTACATTAAAAACACAAAAACTTCATATTACAGTTTTGCACTGCCCCTCTCAGCTCATCACTATGTAGACTGTGTTTTAAACTGCAGCCAGGTTTTTAGTTTCCATAAAGTCTGGACACAAAATTATGGTGAGGGGTGGTTTGTGGAGAGCTCACGTTGGGGTTTTCTTTGATGGACATGTAACTGGTGAGACTTACCTCACCATATTAGGACCAGACTTGAAAAGCTGAGGGACTTCCTGCGTGGTTCCAACAGGATGGTGCCCCTGCCCATTACTCCATGGTGGTATGAGACTGGCTGAATGATAATTTCTCTAATTGGAAGTGGTCTCCTTCACAGAACCTTAACCCCTTTGGTTTTTTCCTCTGGAATGCTAAAGGAGAAGGTCTACTCAAAGAAAATCCCAGATGGAACACGCTTGATTGAATGTACTGTATAGAGTGAAAGCGCTAAAATCAGTGGCAACATTGAGTTATTGCATTAAGTTCACCTGAATCTAGCAAAGCACATCAACCTTTGCATCACAAATAACAGAAGTTATATTGAAGATGTGATTTGTTAATATTCTAGTTGAATAAAAGGTTGAAATACTCAATTCTTGAAAATATGTATTTTTGCCTGTGTGTCCAGACTTTAGGGACACCCCACAGGCTGTCATTGCAATCAGATTAACTGTACAATTGATATACATGTACAAAATACAATATATGATTAATATTCCAAATGTTATTCATGCCATAGGAGTCTGAATGTAGGGCCTGTAGTCGTTTACTCTGATCATCAGAGGATGTGTCCATTTTAATTTTTCAAATTTTTATGAAATACGATTATGGAGATGATAAATTATTTGAAGTATTTTCTTGTTATTCTCATTTTAAATCAACAAGCCTAACTCTCAAGAGGAACAAAAAATACAACATGACAATGCATAGAATTACATGAAAAATAATTTGCTTTTATTGATTTGGAATATATGAAGATAGGTCCTGAGGAAGTTCATTTGAGGATGGTGTCAGAATTTGCTGCAAGGGGGAGAGGAAAAACAAATATCAATATATTAATAAATAAATATCATAGGTGGCAATCCGACCTCCACATAGTAAAAGTCCTACCATGTATTAGTTCTACCTGTTCACTTAACACGGGAGATTCCACTGATTATCCCATCTACCTGAATGAGGAGTTGTGCTCCTCAAAATGGGCTGTGAATGGTTCAGTGAATGATTGGAATAAATACATAGCAGGACTTTTACTTTATGGAGCTGGGATTGCCACCTTTGATAAATATTATCATTGGTTCAAATGCTGTGAAAAAAGATTGAAGCCTGAACCAGTACCTTCAGACAACTGTTTCTGAATGCGTTCCAGCTCCTCTCTGGCTTTCTTCTCTGCCTCTTCGATCTTCCTCTCCTCCTCTGCAATGGGCTTCAGATAGTCTGAAAAACAACAGTTTGTTTATAAGAGTGTATAAAGCACACGTTTTAAAATGTATCTGTTATGGATAAAACACTTCAGAGGTGTACTAGTGTAGGCACATTTAATATATAAAGATTAATTTATATCAACAGTCACAACAACCAAGCAATTAACATCTTATATCAACATTTTAATATTAAAACTGTGTAGTTCTGATGCACTTAAAACTGTATAGCATAGGAACAAAAACCCTCTTTGTTTGCATGTTTTGTGTCTTGTACCATTATAGACTTTGCTTCAAATTACACACAGCCCATTTCTAGAAACATTGGGAAGGTTTTCTGAAATGCAAGTACTCTGGGTGGTTCTTCATGGTTGTCTGATGGTTCCTGTGAGAGCTTGAAAGTCATGACCATTCAACAATAGTTTCTTTACTTGACCTTCATGCACCCCAGTCTTCCTGAATCTCTTTGTAATACAACACTGTGTATTGTACAGACACACTTCAGTAACAGCATTTAGTACCATATTGCATCTTTTCTGGTAAAAATGTATCTAATCATGGACTAGATTTAAATTATAAATATCTTGCAATTCAATGCAGTAAAATACTATGAAAATATGAATTGCTTCAAATATGGTTGAGTATGAGGTTAACATTAGCATATCTATTTATTTAAGTCCTGATTTAGTATGGGGTGGAAATGTCAGTACTGTCATTTTCAGTGGGGTTATCTCACCTTGCATCCCCCTGAAATCTATACCTATGCTTATATGTTATATAAACATTTAAGTTCTACTTTGTTTGTGTCCTAACTTTTGCTGAGTATTTTGAGGGCATCAGCATAGAAATTTGTTTTGATTTCCACAGAAAACATAGAAAATTCTTATCCAGTTCATTTACTACATTCACGTAATCTTATCCATTTCAGTGAGCTTTACCCACTCTGATTTTATTTAAAATACTGCCCTTAGTATTGAAATTCATTCACTTACCAAACCTCTGCTTGCCATAAAACACACCAAGCAGCAGGGCAGACCATCTGGCTGTCTGAAATAACACAAGTACCATGTTAACAGATAAAATAATTCTGGTTAAATGCTGCCAAGAATAATACATTTAACTTAAAGGCTCCGTTCAGAACTATCAAGGTAACTGAGAAGAGAATCAGAACAAGATCAATAATATCACAAGATTATTTAGAAACAATAAACTTAGAATTAATATAACATTAAATAGAAGCACACGTTATAAGATAACAGCATGTCACAAAACTGAGCTTTTAAGACAGTGGTGTCTTAGTCAAGTGCCTTAGTTGGGTACAAACCTCTCTGTGTATCAGTTAAGACGAGGGCAAAGTACAGCTTTCTGTGACCTTCCTCCTTCATAACACCTACAGCCGAATGACCAGATATTTTCTTACCTGTGGCTATACTTAAAATAATGAAGCATGACATATCATACAGATATTTAAGATGTTTTGACGCTGCTTTTTCTGACACCTGTTCACGTGAATGGTTTGTCAATGTCACTAAAAGCGAACTTTAGCTTAACATGCTAACACGCACACACACCAAATAACAGTAAGAACAGTAAATACAGTCGAGCTCTAAGCAGCCCGGTGTGTGAAAAAAACTTTGCAGCTTGACATATAGAAACGTCGGCGACAGGAAAAACAACTATATCTCATAAATAATATTTTCAATACCTTGATGAGCGGCGACACAGCAACCGGCGGAACCATCGTGAAGCGTGAACGTAACTTCCGGTTAGACCGGAAGTTGATATTTGTTCTTGACAAGATGACAGAAAATAATAGTTGTATTTCAGACATCAGTTTTTAAATGTATGTATGTATTTATTTCAGATTATTTATTCATTTACTACTGGCGCTAATGTAGTTTATTTTTGCATCACCATGCTGTGCGAACCATGTATCTCAGAAAAGTCAAATGCTCATGAGCTGAGAAAAGCATTTATTTTTATCTTGGTCAGAATGCATTATCTAGCAAATCTAAGATGGATATTAAATAGTTTACTTTATTTGACACAATAAAACAAAATGGAAGGAGAAAAATAGTGGAGTAAATAGTAAAAAGCAAAATATTTGATATTTGTCTCTGACAATGGAGTGTAAGAAGTTAAATATAATAGAGGTAGTCGGACCTCAAATATGTACTTAAGTCCAGAGCATGAATATTTTATTCACACTCCACCACCATATTATAATCTCTTGAATATATAAATTATAATTAGCCCAAATAAAAAGGAATTTATCCCATTTTAGATAGATACATTTACATACTTGCACCATCAGAACAATCAATTTTATTCAAACCTCTGGGTGAATTTGAAACTGATTTACTTCAGTCATTTTAGATAATCTTAGTGATCTTTTAGGACATTAAATGAAACATAGAATAAATGATCTCCATATGTTTATTTCAACTTAATATTTGGTTGAATTATTTTATTAAAGAAATGTAGCATTTATATATTAATTGAATATTAATTGGAATATGTCTTAGGTTTTACAATGAATTAAACAAAGTCATGAAACACATTATGTTCCAAAGTTGTATTTGTGCCAGATCCATATGTGCAAAACATCAGAGCAGGAGTAAAGCAAGCTATTACAGTTTCAGTGGATATAACACACATTAAAAACAGAGCTATGAAACTGCAAAACACAGCAGGAGTATACATGTTTCTGAAGGCAAAAGAAAACAAAGGCTTCTAGAAATATGCAAATACTGTTATAAAAACAAGTCTTTCCCATTATCCTGTAATGTTGTGAGCACAATATCATATTAAATTGTCCTGTTTGTTGTTCAGTTATGAATTTACATCAGTTTAATGGCAAACAAATACTAAGTATGAAATATGTACAGTGAAAGGTTAGTTCTGTTTGATTATTGGACTAATATAAAGCAATATCACTATATATGCCTGCAATTAACATAATAAATAACATGAACAATATCAGTCAAACAGTAAACCAGTGGTGAGATGATTCTCAGTCGTTGTCGTAGATGCAATCTGTAAAGAAAAGGATTTTGATTAATAAAACATTCAACATTATAGTATACTGTTAATAATAAGACTAGTCAAAAATAATTCACAAATAAATTAAAATTTGTCATAAAAGTTTGTTGCATTTACTAAAAAATTAATATGGATAAATAGCTGTTAGAGTTATGAAAGCTCTTGCCATTATGGGATAGGGAACCTCATTAGCAAAACGTGTAGACTAGCGAAGCACAGATGATATAAAGATTTACTTAAACACCTACCATCGCCAATATCGTCATAAATATCTCCATCACTGTAAAGACAAATAGAAGGAGTGTAAACAGCATAGTGTAAAAAAAAAAAAAAAAAAAAAAAAAAACCCGATAAGAAAGTTAACGAGAGAATGACTTCCTGTTTCAGTCACATGTTTTTTCCAGTGCCCTGCCCCTTTAAGAAACAGCAGCTCCTGAACCATGCATTACAATAAGAGAAGTGGACTTCAGTTACAGATTGCATCAATTCTTTCTTCCATAAATCATCCAAGTAAATACGTGGCCTGTTTCTCATAAACCACATACAGCATCTTGTGAGCATTCTGACATGAAAACACAAATCAAGAGAAGATGAACTATGTATGAGTCCAGTCTCTGTCTCATTCAAAGGAGGTAAAAACAAGTGGGAAAATCAAGCAACTGAGAAGTACGATAAAAATAACGATTGTCACCAATAAAAAAAAAAAGGTAGTGCATGAATATTGTCTTTATACTCATAGTCCAATACTTTTACAAAAAAAAAAAAAAAAAAAAAAAACTATGGTTTTGTGGAAAAATTAAATGATTGTAATAATATTGTAAAATTATACTGCAAACATCATATATTTAAATGATGCCAAATAATACAAGTGGGATCAAAAAGTACTTGTGTTTTGCTATTGACTGTAAAACTTTTTTTTTTTTTTTACATAAGGTATTGGTCACAACTGGATGGGGTGGGACTTAGTTGTTCCAGGGGTTCCCAAAGCGGAGTATGTACAATCCCAGGGGTACTTGGAAGAAGCCCAGGGGGTAGTTGAATTTTTTGGGGGGGAAAATACATTAAATAATTCATCATGTACCAAATACAAAATAAATAATGAGAATTAATGCTGAAAGATAAAACACAATAAATACATTCATGTAAAAGTTTTATTGTCTGTCGTCTTGTTTAAGCTTTGGTAATGTTTTAAGAACATTTCTATTTTATATCAGTCAGAATGAGCTTATTTGAGTAGATGAGTAATTATCTTTTGCTAATGAAAGGTTCATTTGTTTATTGATGACCAATTTATTTATTTTTTTAATCAATGAAAAAGGGCTCTTAAATTTACTTCAAAAAAATTTTTTTTATATATATTAAAGTTAAATATATGTTGTTTGTTTACAAAATTTTGAAAATATAACATGTTTGGCATGAGAACAAACTTTGCCAATTTTTTTTTTTTTAAATCAAAAAAAGCGAGAGCTGGGCGACACGGTGGTGCAGTGGTTAGCACTCGTGCCTCACAGCAAGAAGGACCCGGGTTCAATTCCCAGGCGATCCTTGGGACCTTTCTGTGTGGAGTTTGCATGTTCTCCCCACCCGTGTCTGTGTGGGTTTTCTCCAGGTACTCCGGTTTCCTCCCACAATCCAAAGACATGCATTGATAGGTTAATGG
>JAQQZY010000005.1:9050643-9062086 GCA_030068375.1 Ostorhinchus rueppellii
TCCCTCCCACTGAGGTGTCACTCACTTGAAGACTGGGAGCTTTAGAAACCATTATAAACACAAAATTATCTCAGGTCTTTGCTGATTGAATAATCATGTTTTGATGTTTTATCTACTAGTGTCTGTCTTATTTTTTAACGTAAACAGCATTATCTCTCTG
Source organism: Ostorhinchus rueppellii (assembly GCA_030068375.1). Taxonomy (NCBI): domain Eukaryota; kingdom Metazoa; phylum Chordata; class Actinopteri; order Kurtiformes; family Apogonidae; genus Ostorhinchus; species Ostorhinchus rueppellii. The sequence continues at coordinate 9,050,804 of JAQQZY010000005.1, forward strand.
TAACGTGATAGCCATTGGATTGTGTATCTGTTATCATAACCATTTGATTTTTATAAGTGTGTGAAGGTTGATAGTTGTTGATTAAGTCCCATGGGACATACAGTCAGCCACCACTGCTGAAGGTTAATCAGCTGCAGTGCGTTCTTGTTTTGCAATAAATTAGCAGGAGTTATCTCTTTAAAACTTTTCAATGTGGATGTTTTGTTTTTTTTGTAAAGAAAAGTTGTTAAATGTAGGTAACCACTTTAAGTGTAAAATAAGTTGTTAAAGGCAGGTCACCTCAGCAGGGTGAAAGTACATGCCTGTCTGAGGCTCTTATGTTTGTGTACAGATTAAGAGACAGTAGGAAAGGGCTGCAGTGGAATTTTCCATTGGAAAAGTTGTCATGTGACCTTCATGTTACATGAAGAGGAATTGGAATACTAAAAAAGGTGTTGAACTGTACTTAAATCAGTTTATTCAGAGTTTTTTCCTAGTTTATATTGTATGTTGTTTTGGCTTTTGTTTACCTGTTTTGATTTTAGTATTAGGCCTGTTTGCTTTTCTCATTCATTTGAAGTGCCTGTTTGTGCTGAAAATAGTAAGAATCTCAGGCAACAAAGAAAAGCTTGTCCTTCTAAGTAAACAAAGCTTTTTTTAACGTATAAATGGGCCTTGTGACAGAATATTCCAAGATTGGAGAGAACTGGTGTATTTGTGAGTCAGTAGTGTAGTTGACAGGCTTTGTTTACACTGTCTACACTATTTATGGTAAACACAACACAGGATGAACTTAGATTTCCTCTGAGATTGCCATCTATGCTCAACTTCTAGTTACATGAAAAATGTTTTAAATATTTTGATAAATACTGTAGTAATGGTATTTGTAAAAGAAAAACAATATATGTATAAAAATATTTTTTTATACATATATTGTATAAAAAATAACAAAATTTCTGCAGGTGACTAACATGTTAAATGTTTTGGCTTATATTCATTTAGTTTCCTATTAATGGTGTCATATTCTCTTTACTAACTTCAACCTTTAACGGTGCAGCTGTTTCCTTTGAATGAAGTGAAATACAGTAAGACAAATATACAGTACATAACTAAACCAGATGTTAATAAAAAGTCGGCATGTTACATTGCCTGTACACATCTTGATTTTTCATCTTTAGTGGTTGTAGTGAAAACAACTTCCATGATACCACAATATTTCATCAGCCTTCTACTATTTTTTTTAATTTTTTAATTTTTTTTAGTAGTTGTTATTGACTGTGAGACCCATAGTAGAATATGTTACACCCCCCTATATCCTAGACATTGGACATTTTTCAAGGATGAGATGAGAATATATGGATGAATCAAGGCTGTCCCTATGTTTCTCTCCATTGGTTCCTTTTCTTTCTAGGTATTCCATATAAGCAGCTCACAGTTGGCATTCCCAAAGAGATTTTCCAGAATGAACTGCGTGTGGCACTGTCTCCTGCTGGTGTCCAGGCTCTCATCAAACAGGGTTTTAATGTGGTTGTGGAGTCGGGAGCCGGAGAGTCTTCTAAGTTCCCTGATGAAATGTACACTCAGGCTGGAGCAACAGTTAAAGACCTTAAAGATGTGTTGGGATCAGATGTGGTGGTCAAGGTAGGATTAAAGGGTGTGCTAATAACAATAAAAAGTCTGTGGTATAATGTTACAGAAAATGTGGGAAATTAAGTGAAGAAAACGGTTATTTCTTGGCAGAAATATCTTATCATATCTTATATTCAGACAGAAAGGGGGGATACGTCATTGAATATGTTAACTTAGCTTTCTTTTTTGTGTACAATTTTTATTTATTTCTCTTCTTATCAGTATAATACCATCAAATTTCCTCAGGTTGAGGAGCAAGAAGAGAAACTAAAGAACAGAAAACCAACAAATGAAATGAACAGCCTGTGTTTGTGTTAGAATGCATTTAGGTCCCTTAATAGACACTTTTTTTTTCCCTGAATGTCAGCCATTTCCCCCCAGTTTTTTTTTATAAAGACACTTTCTTTCAACTTCAATTTATATGTAAGATAATAAGTATAAGATAAGTATATCCTCTATGATTGAAAGCCATTGTTCGTAAGAGCATCAGTTTTAAGACTGTTCTTTGTTGTGGTCTTCTTCCTGGCCACCAGGAGGATCTTGACAAGATATGTTTGCTTAGTTTTAATGTTTATCCTTTTTGTTTTTCTCCTTCCAGGTCCGTGCTCCCATCTTCAACCCCGCACTCGGTGTCCATGAGGTGGACATGATGAAAGAAGCGGCGACTTTAATCAGTTTCATCTACCCAGCTCAAAACCCTGAGCTGATGGACTTGCTGTCTCAGAAGAAGGCCACAGTCCTGGCTATGGACCAGGTGCCCAGAGTCACCATCGCTCAGGGTTATGATGCTCTAAGCTCCATGGCAAACATCGCAGGGTAATTATAGGACATATTCTACATTAAAATGTCTCAAAATTACGAGGGTTAAGCCTTTTTTTTTTTTTTTTACTTGAAACTTCAGTAATTGTACCATACAGTCAATAACTTCACATTATTTATGAATTTGTCATTAGAATGACATGGCATACTGTAAATAATATCTTAATGCGATATGTATTTACCTTTAATACATTCTCTTCACAGTAAACATGTTTTTCCGTACATGTAGTTCCATAGTTTGTTGTTTTTATTTGTTTTTTTTTAGTTAATCAACAATGGGTGCTGAAAACAGACAAACTTCTATTTTCTGATTTTTCTTCATGGTGTCATCAAACTATTTTTTTGCTTAGATTGTCACCCCTTGCTACAGAAATGGCAAACTGTATTGCAGAAGCTTTTCCAAAACACCTTATTGAACTGAATACAGAAACATTGTTTTTAATATATGAATGGAACAGTTTAAAGGCACTTTTTGGAGTATGTGATATGTGTCCATTTTAGTGTTTTGTTTTTGGGTTTTTGTTGTTTTTTTTTTAAACTGTCATCATTATGCTCTGTATTTTCAGTTACAAGGCAGTTGTGTTGGCTGCTAACAACTTTGGACGCTTTTTCACTGGACAAATCACAGCGGCTGGCAAAGTGCCACCAGCAAAGGTCTGTCTTCAATGAATGTTTCTGTAGCATTTACAAGTTGTAGTGATGTATTAATCATTCCATATGACTTGACATTTGTGTCTGTGAACAGGTTCTTATTATTGGAGGAGGTGTAGCTGGTTTAGCTGCAGCTGGTTCTGCCAGGGCCATGGGAGCTATAGTCCGAGGATTTGACACCAGGTTTGTTTCTCATATAATGCACTTTAAATGAAATGAATGTTTGTTTGTGTACGTATGTGTGTGTGTGTATATATAGAAACACTCTAGAAGTTCAGATACAGATACTAATTTCTGATGTTTAATGTTCCAGATGTCAACTAGTTTAATGTAATGTTATTTATTTTTATATACCCATAGGAAATTTTTACACTTACTTCATGGGTCATTTCCTGTGTGTGTGTTTGTTTGTTTGTTTGTTAAATCTGCAAAGCATATTAACACTTTCCCTCAAATAAATGTAGAGAATTCAGGTAATTCTTCTTGGGGAAAATATGCAGTCAGAATATGGGTTTTAACTCAAAGGGATTTGATACGATAGATCCACATTTCAAAGCTAATGGAGATGTAATTTTGAATGAATTGCAAGATTCATATTTGTGAAACTATTTATTGATTAATTTTAAATTCAGCCAAAACTGGATGTTCAGTACAAATTTAAGCCCAATTCTGTGAAAAATAAGCAACTGGTGAGTTCAGAATATGCATAGTGCTGACGACTAATCATCAAAAATTGACAGTGCTTGGACTACGGTTTCAGAATTTTGAAACGTCCATGGACTTAAAGCTGGGGGAGACTTCCGTCACCAATTTTTCATCAAATCTGTAAAAGATGAGTCATAGTGTAAGTATAACGAATCTGTAAGCCTTTCCGTGATTACTCACCTGAATCTCTTCCCTCATGGTGAATAATTCCAAAGTGTACTCCACCATAAACAATCCATTTGTTGACAAACAGAGCTGGTAAGTCAGTCAGGCAATTTTGGAAATTTGTCACGACGTGGGAAGCGGAGCTACAAGCAGCCGCAGTAGCATGAGGCAATGAACCCATTTCAGATGCTTTGGGCATAATGTGCGTTATAGTCATAGCATAATTCGATGAAAAATTGGTGATGAAAGTCTCCCACACCTTCAATAGATGTTTTTGCATGCAATTTTTCTCATTTTCCTGACATGAATTAAGAGGGCACCTTAATTTCATATGGAATGATCATCATGTAGTCAGCAAAACTCTGGTCATGATTTGTGAAAATAAATTTTGCTAAACAAAATCTCAAGTGAGATGACAGTATTGTGCCATTACGATAGATTGTTTTGTCTGATGTATCGTCTCCTTCCTCAGAGCTGCAGCTTTGGAGCAGTTCAAGTCTTTGGGTGCAGAGCCACTCGAGGTGGATTTCAAGGAGTCAGGAGAGGGTCAAGGAGGCTATGCTAAGGAAATGTCAAAGGAGTTCATAGAGGCTGAGATGAAGCTGTTTGCCAAACAGTGTCAGGACGTGGACATTGTCATCAGCACTGCTCTCATCCCCGGTACACACACAGGGATTAAAGTATTCCGGCACGGTGCCGGAATTCCGGCTTTTGACGTTTCCGAGAAAAAAATAAAAGCGCGTGCACACGAACGCATGCATGCACACACACACTTGCCAGAACCCTCCCTCAAACTGCTTACTGTCCAACNNNGTGTGTATGTGTCGATTCCAATGCATGAGTGCTGTGAGAGTTCAGGCTCAGGATTTTTTTTTACTTTAATCCCTGCACACAGCACACAGACACTTTTTTTTTTTAACTATTTATGCCATGATGCGTGGAACTGAGTTATTATAGCTGTCAAATTTTTCATTAGTTTTTATTTTTATCAGTCTTTGTGTTTGTGTTTTGATTTTTATTTATTTATTTATTTGTGTCACAAGTGTATTTGGTGTATTACTTGAGTCTTTTAGTTTTGTATTTAGGTTTTCAGGTATTTTGAGGGAAGCTTTGATTTGAGGAAGCTGAGAAACCAAGAATGAAAGAGTACATGACATCAATATATTATTATACAGTATTAATAAAACTAGTCAGTTAGACCCTATTGATGAAAGATTTTTTTCTGTTTTTACTTCACTTATTGTGTACATACCCGTTTTAATTTTATCCCCCTGTTTTTGCTCATTTTAGTAATATGAAATTGAATTTTAACATTCCAGGTAAGCGGGCACCAATCCTGATCACCAAACCGATGGTGGAAAGCATGAAAGATGGGTCAGTGGTGGTGGACTTGGCTGCTGAGGCTGGAGGAAACATTGAAACCACAATCCCAGGAGAACTATCAGTGTACAAGGTCTGCTGTATTCTGACCATTTAACAGCCACATAGTACTTTGTGTCCTCCTACAGTTTGATATTGAATCATAAATATTTGTACTTTTGTCTATAGGGTGTGACACATATTGGTTACACAGACCTGCCCAGCCGTTTGCCAACACAGTCTAGCACTCTGTACTCCAATAACATCACCAAGCTGATACGAGCCATTAGCCCCGACAAGGAGAACTTTTACTTTGACGTCAAGGAAGAGTTTGACTATGGAACCATGGATCATGTCATCAGGGGATCTATTGTCATGCAGGTATGGGCTCTAGTGACACTGGCAGCAAAACACAGCAGGTATAGTGTTGCTGATATTTCTCAGAAAATTCCCGGCTGAAACATACTGAGAAACATTCAGTCATGTAGATCATCTGAAATGCCCTGCAGGTCTGTGATGCAGTCACTAGATGTCACTCTTTGGACAACTAATCTTCTGACGGCTCCAAAATAAAATTTCATGGTGTTCATCAAGCACTATGAACTGTCTTTTACAGACAAATCCTGATTTAATTCCTCTAGAAATTACCTCTTTCAACACAGTAATTCAGTTTAAGCAGGTGATTCTTGATTATTTCAAAGTAAGTGTAATAATAACATCTGTATGGACCATTGGGATGACTTGGAGCAAACTGCTTTTATATATATATATATATATCTCATGGCTTCAGGCAATTTCACTAGAATGAAATGCTAGGATATGAGTATATGGTAATTCAAACAGAATGTGATGAAACTGTGAGCTATTTTGAGTTGCATCTTAATGAAATGCTCAGTGAGGAAGTTCAGTAATGCAATATTTGACAAAGTCTTGTGTTGTGAAGGTAATAATGAATGTAGTAGCTGTTCATTGCTATTGACATTGTCTGATCATGTTTTGATTCAAATGATTGTTATTGTAGATTGCACATATACAGCCAGAGGTTACAGCATGGATGCTCCTGTTCACTTGTCAATTAAACAAAAAACCAACTACTTCTTGTCCTCTACAGAATGGAAAGAACCTTTTCCCAGCTCCACAGCCTAACAATGTGCCTGTTGCGGCTCCTCCTAAACCCAAGAGTGTCCAAGAACTGGAGGCAGAGAAGGCAGCACAGATCAGCCCCTTCAGGGCTACATTAACTAGTGCTGGTTTGTACACTGGAGGTAAGTTATTGCAGACTAAACCAAATATTCCATAAAAAAAAGTGATTCTCTAAAGTCAAGGGGCAAAGTCAAGAATAAGCATGTAGGGAGAGTCGATTGTTTTATAGATAGAGCCCTGTTCAGTCCTTTCATTAACATCAGTCCTCGCATATCTGAACAGATGTGGTCAGCTGTAAGTGCATCTGTTCACACCTGGCATCAGAAAGCCTGTCCAGATGTGTCTTGAATGATCATTTGCGATCCGATACTCACTGCATGAGGGGACACTGTTAATCAATGCACCTTAACCCCTTAACGCCTGAATCAATTTCCAGTTGTGAGGGGAAAAAATGTGACTTGCATTTTTTCTTTCAAGTAGATAGTATTTTGGAGTGCGGGGGGGGGGGGGTTAATACGAATTTGCATCAACGAGCGTCAAGGGGTTAAATGTCAATGTGAGGACTTTGACCATTCTGGGTTTTTTTTCATCAGCGATTTTGCATGACTTGCACCTTAGTGATGATTGAATATTAAATTCTGAACTGGGCCCTATGTGTCCGTAGATCTGATGTGAGGTTCTGGTTTGCTATAAGGTGAAGGATAGGTCAGTAATCAACTTTTTAGGTCACCGGAGGAATGTGCACAGGAGGCTAGAAGTGACAGAAGCACACACACAGACACCCTGTTAGTGTCAGGAAGTGTACATTGTAAAAACAGTGTCACGCTGAGTGTTTGTTTGAAGTGGAGCTGAGGTGAGTGGTTCCCATGGTGCCACACAGCTCTCTGTGTAAATGCACCACATGCAGTTAATGTGGTTCACACATTGTTGAGGTGCTCCAGCAGTTTCCCACTGAACACCACCGCACAGCTACTGTTGGGAGCTGCTCTTTTATTGGAGTGAAAACTTGCTTAGTGCTGGTTGCATGCTTGTTAGCATGGCATGTAATGAAGCAGTTTTGATCATTTGTTACGGACTATTATGAACATGAACAACTTAATCAAATTTTTTTCAGTCTGGAAAAAGTCAGATCCATTTGGACCGCTAACCATAGTATAGTTACTTGTTAAATACACAGGAAGCAAAAGCATCATGGGTGGTCAAGTGCCTACCACATCTTACCTATTACTTTGCATAAAGGCTATCTACTCAATCCAACCATCATTTCTAACATGGTTCATAGCACTCATTAGATAATGTTTCAGCGTTGGTTTACATTTTAGTATTGCAAGACAAATTTAAGACCGATATTTAAGAGAGATATTTACATAAAAAAGGCAACAAAGGAAAAACTCAGTGACATATTAAATCTATGACTGTGAATTGAATGTGGCAATTGTTTTTTTGTTTTTCTTCGGTTGGTTAAGCCGTGGGTAAGAAAAGACTTGTTTTAAGACTCGTGTTACTTTGTCTCTGCCTGCATCAGGTTTTACCACTTTGTTGGGTCTGGGTGTGTCTGCTCCTAACGCCGCCTTCACTCAGATGGTCACCACCTTCGGCTTGGCTGGCATCGTGGGATATCACACAGTATGGGGAGTCACTCCTGCCCTACACTCTCCACTCATGTCCGTCACAAACGCCATCTCAGGTGAATGTAGTTTACGTTGTACTTTGTTATAAACAATGATTTTTGTGAAACACTCAGTGGACTGTATCTTTCATTTGGCATAATATACATCTCTGCCACCAAAAGAACCATTACCTTGACACACTTCAAGATTGAGTGGAAAAGTATTAAGAGGTGAAAATCCTAAAAACATGTTTGTTAGGGTTGCAATAACTAGTCGACTAAGGCTACGCTCAGACTGCTGCCAAATGTGGTCCAAATCTGACTTTTTGCCGCTATTTGACCTGTATCTGACCTTTTAAAGACCGTCTGAACAGCACATATCCAATTTTTTAAATCACATGCGGTACTAAATCTGATGCATATCAGATACTTTGCAATGAGATGTCAGTCTGAATGGCCAGGTCGCATTTATCTGACAGTTACGTTATTGAAATCACTGGAGATGAGTGTCTTATCATTAGAGCGTTATGGAGAAGCAGTCACAGATAGATTTAAATGCTTGTCTTGTCATTGGAAAATTATGAATGAAGTCTGTGTCAGTGAAGCGGCTAACTTCATTATCCCACCACTCCTGACTCTGACTCCATGTTCAAAGACTGTTGTACAGATGTACTGTAGCAGCCACAGCAAAAAACCTGGCTCTCCTCTTACTTAATCTTCTCCTTAAAATGATTTGCCTGGTGCTGATGTCAGTTTTAGAGAAACTTTATCAGTGCCACACATGCAGATACAAGACACCTCCATATTTACTCCCTTAAACACAGTGCGTGCTGCATGGTCCCGCATGACGTCAGGACCTCTTCTGCACATGTGAGTCACTTCAGGGTTGCATTCAGTTCTTACTCAAAACTGATAGAAGTTGCATTTAATTTGTAATCTGAATGAGCACAGAAAAAATTGGATTTCATAAAAAAATCCAAATTGTGCATTAAGACCTGCTGTCGAAATGTAGCCTATTAGTTGACAGCAAAATTAGGCAGTGACTAATTTAGTTGAATTTAGAGCTACAGAAAGTTTCAGTAGCTCTGAGCAGCTTGTGAAAAGATAAATTTGTTGAAGGCAGGTGTATTGTCTCTCTAATTTTGTATTTTCATTCTTATTCTTCATCTTTTGAGAAACTTAGATTTTCTGGACTAACATTAAATGTGTAGTTGTCAAAATTCAAACAGGATCAAAAAAACATTTCAAATTGGCTATTGCCACAGTACTGTGGGACTAACTTTCTCATTTGTCTGTTACCACAGACCCAATCGGCGCCCTTGTTTATATCATGTGTAGACTGGTAACCTGTCACCCTGCTGCCACAGTATTGTGGTAATAAATGTCGCATATGCCATGTGCCTATCAGGTTACAGGAAAAGGCTACGGTGCCAACCATGTCCAAATGACAGAGCTCGTGGTAATTTTTTTTTTAAACTTTTTTTTTTTTTTTTTTTGCGGATTCAAAAAATTTTGTGTCCGTACACGTATCATTTCAAGAAATATCTGCGTCCAGGTGGAAACAGGGATAACTGTTAAAATGGTTGAATGCGAATGCCATTTCTGTATGTGGCACTGTACACAAACACAGACAGAGGCACAGAATACACTAAAACCACAGAAGAATGCAGTGAGCATGCGAATGAGGCTACATCCAGAGTTTTCTGCTTCTGGTCACATGATACTATGGTGTCTTAGTTTCCAAAAAAATGGTGTTTTGCCTATCCATATGGCATTGTGAGGGCAGTGCCATCAGACTTTTCCACTCTGGGACCTGTTCTCCAAAAATTCCGTTTCAGGGTACTGATTGTCATGTAGACGAAAGGAAGAAATGATATTAAAATTTTGTGGATTGACATAATTTCATTGTCATGTGTATGCCATATATCACCACAGTACTGTGGCAACAAGAGGCTAATGTGTTCATGTAACACTATCCATGATTGGCTCTGTGGCAACAAAATGTCATTACTTCTTATTGGCATAATACAAATGGTAACATGTGATTGGTTCTATGGCAGTTGACAAACCGATATTTTGTGCCATGATATTGTGGCAATAGCCATTGCCAAATTATTTATATCTTTCTATTAACTACTGCACATACTGATTTTTCTTTTCAGAAATAAAGGTTCACAGTTTACTGGAAGAGTTAAGATTTCATTTCACCATGAGTAATAAAATCAGGCCTAGCAGATAGAGGGTCTAAAAAAAGTCAGTGAGAGCACAGTGATTCCTGAGGAAATGAATCACTTTGTATTTCAAGAGAAAAGACTTCTTTGGTGGAAGGTAGTTAAAGCCAGGATTTCTCCATTTATCAGTGGTATAAGATACTTCTGCCTTTGCTTCAGTTTCAAGACATGGTTGTTGCCCTTTGATTATGATGTATAGTCATAACAGTGGAGCCAACATTTTTTTGGATTACCAAGTAGTTGCTTTGTCCCATTTAACATAAAGAATAAAACTGGTTCCATAACACCTCAGACATGTTGCATGTCAGTCAGGCCTGGCCCTGGGGTGTTGTTCCTTTTAAGTTTTGCCATTTAGCTCAAATAAAAACTTAAAAGATTGTGTCCTTATTGTCAGCTACAACTTGACACAAAGGGGTTAGGAGGTTAGCGAGGTAAGTGCATGTGTGTGTTCTCATGTCTTTGATCAGTCTTCAGAGCCACACAGGGGTAGGAAGTAACACACTGGTGATCTTGTAGGTCACAGAAGTCCTTTGCTGGTTTACTTTTGCACACAGCCGGACATCAGAGCTCAGCTGTGTAACAGCTATAATAGACAGTTTTCACTTCCTTTAAAATTTTATTAGTCACACTTCTATGCGGCTCCCATCTTCACACCATTGTATATATTTTTCTAGATCTGCATTCTTTCACTTTTTCAATGAACTCACTTTAACTTTGTCATGATTCATTCTTACATGCATTTCACATAAGTTACAACACATTTTGCAAGAGGGTAAATTATTATGAGTGTCATTTTTATAGTTTTGCAAAGGTCTTTTTGAATATCCATAGAATTTTTGACCAAAAATGAAATAAATTAACACGCAATCCACTCTTGGCTTTCAGTGCCACATTAAAGTTCATCCAGAGGTTTTTCTTCCTTCTTTCCTTTCTGTTCATCCTCATCTCGTTTTCTCTCCTTCTCCTCCCAGTCCAGGTATTTTTCCTTTTTCT
>JAQQZY010000005.1:9062186-9085314 GCA_030068375.1 Ostorhinchus rueppellii
TATTTTTCCTTTTTCTATTTGCCACAACCGCCTTAATACCTTTTTATATATATATATATATATATATATATATATATATATATATATATATATATATATATCTGTTACTGTCTAAATGTGGTTATGGAAACACTGAAACCAGTAAGATTTAGTTGTTGTCCTGCCAGGCATCATAAAGACACACACAATCACTCACAGACATTAGTGAATCATATTGGAATTTAGGGTTTCAATGAGGGACAGTTATATTCTTCATGGAGAGATTATAGTGTTACAACCAGTAGTGAGTGTGACCGATGGGTCATAGTAAATTCCTCAGACATTGGTTTTATATCCAGTGGCTCATTGAAGCGCATCTGTATAGCTGGTGTCTGGTTAAAAATGCTTTTATCTACCTGAGAGCACTGATTCACTGTCGCTCTTTGCCTGTAGCCTGGTAGCTTATGTTTAGAGCAGGTCATAAGGCCCACCCGGTGTATACGTGTGTGTTGGTGTATGTTGATGGCTATTGGCTTTCTTTCTGGCCAGTCTGTTGGTCGTGGTGGCCAAGCCTGTCTTTGATCTACACCTAAAATGTGTAACTGTGTATTTACTTTGTTCTTTTTTTGGGGGGGGGGGGGTTGGTAGAAATTATGTGTCCTCCCATGTCCCCTACCCATGCTTAATTCTAATTTGACAGCGATGTTTTTTTTAAATTATCGGTAGGTTTCATATGGTTGGAAATGACATAAACAAGTGTTTCTTTTCCTTTTGAATTTTTTACTAAACTGTCATGTTGACAATGTTTTTATGCCTTTTGGAATTTTCTTTTAACAAAAGGCAAGCTTAGAGGTGCCAAGACTTTTTCTGCTCAAGAGTTAATTAAATGGTATACATCAGGGTGTAAAATAAATGTTTTTTTAGCTCATCTGCCATTGGCGAGTGACTTCCAAAAATTTACCAGCCAAAAATATTTTTCACCAGCCAAATAAAAAATAATAATCATGCTGTATTTGACTTAAAATAATCACCATACATTTTTATTGTGAAAATCCAACTTAAGCATCACTTAAAGAATACAGTTATGTACAGATAAAATTAGACTGCCATTTTACTAGGTTATATTTCATTTCAAGGTGACTGCTGCATTATCATGTAATAAAAACTATACTAATGCATGTACCCTTTTGGTATATTACAGTGCAATACATTTGTGATCAGTGATGACTTGCCCTGATTGGAGTCATCCAGGGTTGTATAGTCTGGACAGTAGCTGCTGGTACCAGCCTCAAACAGACTTGCAAATGATCATCAGTCCTGGTGGAATGGTATTTGGACTTAATCTTCATGTCGGAAAAATAGCTGCTACCTGAATAGCAGTGATTTTAGTTCCTTTATCTTTCTCTCCCTCAGCTTTTCAGATGCAAGTCAGTGTTGTAGTCGTTATGAACGGTTCCATAGTGTCTCTACACATTTTCTGTCTTTGGAATAACATTGATAGCTTGACAGACAAAAACACTAAGAATATGACACGGTGGAGGGAAAAACAAGTCTTGCTCCTGTTTGCGCATAGAAGTGGTACATTTTTTGTTTCTTACTCGGATCCATTAATTGGAAGGCTAACTAGTTCACTTAGCTGACAGGAGTTTTGCAGTACCTCACATAGCAACATGTAAATCATGTTTTTAATCCTTTTTTATTATGTTATGATATTCTTTTTAGTATCACACAGTGCCTTGCTAAATTAATATAACCACCATTTTAATTAAGAACTCTCAATATGGTTTTACAGAAATGTATTTTCCAGTACTGTTTCATGGAATGCAGCCAAAAAATGTGTTTATAAATTCCAATCTGATTTTTAGAGAGATGTGCACTGAAATGTTAGAACATTTATAGAATACTTGGATCTACTGTAAAAGAACAGTGATGGTACTTCCCAAAGACTGTTGAGCTTATATTCTGTATTTGTCCCCTCTGAAAATGGGCTCTCTTTGTACCTGCCAATTCCTACTAAATTGGACACACACATGTCCGTGTGAGTGGAGGCTCCTGGGGTGCTGTGCATTGTATCTTACTGGCTGTAAGTCATTACAAGGCTGATGTTATCAAGGTTTCCTGAGCCTGTTTTGGTAAACACTCTCTTTTTCCCTCTTTTCCCTTTCTGTCTGTGAACCTCTTTCCAGTTTGAAAACCGTGTGCTGGTTAAATTCTCTTCACTGTGTTCAGTCTTAAGGTGGACATTTGTAATGACTGAAATATCGCTTGTTTGAAACTCTATGTTGTCGTTTCATCTACACTGAAGCTGTTGCCATCTTGTGCTGTATCATGAAAGGGCGACGTCATGACCATTAAAATCTGTGTGTTCTTCAGGTCTGACGGCTGTGGGTGGTCTGTCCCTGATGGGAGGTGGCTACACCCCAGCAACTACTGCTCAGGCACTGGCTGTGCTTGCTGCCTTCATCTCCTCGGTCAACATTGCTGGTGAGTCACCCGTACATAGACATATCATAGTGATCCCTGCCAGTTACAGCAACCCATAGCCAATAAAATATCAGCTCAGGCTGAAGATTGAAGACTTTTATATTGATTATACAATAACACATCTCAACCCAAGTTTTTCAGCTGCCATTTTTGCCCACCTGCTCAGACATTCAGCGGCTCTGGCTTGGACCACACACATTCATTCCTGTTATTAATAATTCCCATTATAATGACAAGTGTTCCTGGAGCTATTATAAGACTCATCACTCTCTAATTCATCGAGGAAACTGAATGTTCCTCCAGAGCTGAGCCATGAATTTGTTTTAATTTCTCTTGTTAGCCTGTAGCACTAGGGGAAACTTTGATGCAATAATGTGAATATTTAACTTTGAATTGAACTCAATTTTTCTGCATGTCACTGTTTGAAGGTTGTTTAAGTTTTGTGTGTGTAAAAAAAATAAAAATAAAAATAAAAAAAATGCTGGACACTATAAAGGTTAAACATCATGAAAAGCGGTGTGAATCTGTGTCTAACTTTGGGCCATTGAGGTTCTGTGGCACTTCTTGTAGAACCAAAATCTTTCTTATCTTTGCTCTTAACAAAAACATGCTAAAACAGCACAGCCTTTTTCAAAAAACCTAGTTTCCTACCCGTTGTTTAATTTCATTTTGTCATGTTCTCCATGGTTTTGGTTCCACACGCACATTTCTAAACGGTTTACCACATTACCCATAAACCCCTGGGAACACAAAAAAAAAACATTCCATGGAAAGGGACGAAACACAATAGTGAAATTTAGCTCCAATAAAACAGACCCAGAAATTTTTTCGGTGTGTCTGTTTTGCGGAGCAGGTCCCTGGCCACAGCTTCTCATTCCCTCTGTGTCTCCACAGTCATAAGATGTGGGAATGCATGGAAAACACCTGGCTTTGTTAAATCACCAGAGTATGTTCAGACAAATGTTAATCTGTGCTACCAGGTCTCTTTACATTTTTGTTCTATATTGTATCAGTAACTGATTTAAAGTTGGCTTCAAAGAAAATGTATTGGCCTTTACTTTGACAGCAGAAGTAAGTATTCTTGCAAACCTTCTAAATATAGCAGTCCTGTTCTGGGAGAAGAAATCTTAAACACTGAGTGGACACTGGTTTGGCATTGTTTAAGTACCTGAACATTCCTCTATATTATTATATTGACTCAGATTGATTTTCAGTAATATTACCCAGGTGCTTCTTAGAGGTTTTAACCAGGACTGTCTAAGAGTAAAATTACATGAACTGGGAAAAAAGCATTCACCTCTGATTCACCCATTAGTGTGTGGGTGCAATCATGCCAGAGGAAAAGGGTAGACATACACTGTAATGTGATCTCTCCATATAAAGCGGTGAGATAGTGTCTGGTTCTGGTTTGACACATTTGAGGTTTTCTATTTGAAATATTTACACTGACACAAAGTGGACCCATTAAATTCCTAACATAGGTTATTGAGCTTGGCAACACTTTTCAGTTATTGGCTTTAAAGCACCTGTTGACTAAAAATAGAGGCTTCAGGTGCTTTGGTTCCTGCTGACACATTAAATCTACAAACTGTTTTTTTTTCTCTCGCTTTTATACTTAATTTTTTTCTTACCTATTCATTATTTTAAGCATCTCTTGAACTTAATTTTGTGCAAATGAAGATTGTTTTTCTGTCATTCACACAGGTGGTTTCCTCGTGACTCAGAAGATGTTGGACATGTTTAAGCGTCCTACAGATCCTCCAGAGTACAACTACCTCTACATGCTTCCTACTGGTGTCTTTGTTGGAGGTTATGCTGCTGCTCTGCAGTCTGGATACAACATTGAACAGGTGCGACAGAAGAGGCTGTGCAGTTTACATCTCGCTTCTTAAAAATAAAATGGCCTTAAATGTCCAGTGCATACGATTTAGGAGCATGTAAGTGTAAAAAGAAAATGTAAGATGATATTCAAAATTCTGTTTTCATTTGTGTTTAATCACTTCCTTTGTTTTTTTCCATTTTTTTAATGATGAGTGGCATCCAATGTGAAGGTGCATTACTGATGCCTTTTACATTTGCGAATGGAATACAGTTAATATCTCCCTATCCAAATGCCCAGAATAAACAAACTGAACACTGGCTATAATTAGGGTTTTAAAAATTAAAAATAAATTTTTTTTATTTTTCTAATAGAAAAAACTGGCTAACCATTGTCCAACTACTTTTTCAGGTTTTGTTCTGTGATTTGTTTGGTTCTTGTCTAGAACCACTTTCACACATCCTGTCTCTTTCTCTCACCAGATGATGTACTTGGGCTCAGGTTTATGTTGTGTTGGTGCCCTGGCTGGGCTTTCCAACCAGACCACAGCCCGTCTGGGTAATGCTTTGGGAATGATGGGAGTTGCGGGGGGTATCGCTGCTACTCTGGGAGCCCTCAAACCAAGCCCTGAGCTTCTGGCACAGATGAGTGCAGCCATGGCTGTAGGTGGAACTGCTGGTAAGTCTGCACATTTTCACATCAAAAGGCGAACCGATAGGAAGTCACCTGACTCTGCAAATTAGTCATTTGGCTTTTCAGTGTTTGTGTGCATGCATTCCAAACCCAGCCAGATTAAGCAGCAGGTGTTCTGAATGGAGAGCCTCTCTGTGATGTTTACATCAAACACAACATGACTAACTCCCTGCCAGACTCAGGAGGTCTGTAGAGATGGTCACCATCAGGCATTACTCACTTTCTCTGAGCTTCTTTTAGGACTGTTTGGTCATTTAAATGCTAATTGTTCCAGTAACAAAGCTGAAGCCTAGACTAAACTATCCCCACAGACAATAATGTCGTTTTCCTCTACAGAAAGTTTGCAAAACTTCCTGTAGGACAGACACACAAAGTGTAGACCTACTCACGAACATGGAATTTACCCAACGGTTCTCATCATCAGCACCTGGTTCCACAGACGGACCAGTTTCCCAGCAGTCCTCTGAGTTTGTGTGCATGTGCTTGTGATTTGCATGTTGTAAATTTGTTATTCATGTATGGGTCCATCAGGTCCAGATAAATTATTAGGGAAGAAAATATCGAGTGCGACTTTGGATAAGGATTTATTTTCTTGGCTTTAAGTACTTTTAACTGCATTTAAATAGTTTATTACATGTCACTTTCCTTTTTTCAGGCTTGGCCATTGCTAAGAAGATCCAGATTACTGACTTGCCACAGCTGGTGGCTGCCTTCCACAGCTTGGTGGGTCTGGCTGCTGTGCTCACCTGTGTGGCTGAATATATGATCGAGTACCCCCACTTCGCCACAGATCCTGCAGCCAACCTCACTAAGATAGTCGCCTACCTTGGCACCTACATTGGTGGCATCACTTTCAGTGGCTCTTTGGTGGCTTACGGCAAACTCCAAGGTAAGAAGAGCGTAGGTGACAGTTGTTTTTTTTTTAATTGAACAGAAATTTGGAGTTCGTCACATATGTAATCTGGAGAAAAGTGTTTTTGGATATGTTAGTTTTGGTAATTTGTAAACCCGTTGCAAAGTTACAGTTGAGTAAGGTGTAATGGGATTAGCTTTCTTTAGGTTAGGTCAAACAGGTTTTAAGATGACTGCAGACAACTGCTACATCAGCTCAGCCTCGTCATCCAAAAGGGAGAACCTGATATTTTTTCTCTCTGCTGCCTGCTGAGAGGACAACAGTTCATGAGGTTTGTGTGCTGGTGTCATTCCAGGCAGTGACGTTGTAAAAGTGATTTTGTCTGCAAATTATTCATTGAGTATTACGTTGAATTACCTAGAGTGTTTCCATCCAGCTGTTTTTATACGGTTTTTCAATTTGTGCATTAAAAACACCTGGAAATGCTGTACATTAGAGGTGAACGACGTAGCTAAAATATTGTATCATAGTAATAATGTATATGACAGTACCATAATTACACAATAAATTTACAAAAGTAACAAGACCATACGCTAATTCTTTTCTTCTTTTTTTTGGAACTTTTTTAAACATAGTTCCCATTCACAAATGATCTCACTTGTGCATGAGAATGATTGGACAAACGTGGATA
This sequence comes from Ostorhinchus rueppellii, assembly GCA_030068375.1. NCBI lineage: Eukaryota > Metazoa > Chordata > Actinopteri > Kurtiformes > Apogonidae > Ostorhinchus > Ostorhinchus rueppellii. Next base: position 9,068,706 of record JAQQZY010000005.1, read on the forward strand.
AAAAAAATGACATCTGTTGCTTACATCTGTGTGGGACTATGCAAACTGCCCACATGATGAAAATGATTGCTGTAAAGACTTATAACAATATAAGCAATAGAGCATATTATAAAAATATTAACAATTTTTTTTGTTGTAACATGACATACATTATTGTAGATCATCCATTCATCCAGACAGGGGTAGTTGTTTGTTTTCCTGTTTTTACTAGTTTCAGGTACTTCCTGACATACATGATGATGTACATTATGAATATCATATCCCACAGTGGGTTCCAAAATGTCTCCAAATACAACACAAATATATTTGCACTTTTGAGAGGTAGAAAAATTTAAGGTAAATGCAAGTGGCAGTTAATGATGACTTACTGAAACCATGTAATGTGAGTGTTGGCCATGTTTCTATACCAGGAAAAATGTTGGTACACAGAAACAATCGGGCATTTGTGTATTGTTAGGGAGACTTCATATTTGTTGACTTTGCAGATAGGACATTTTTCCAACTATGGGTATCAATATGGATTTGTGCAGGGAGTTAATATTGGGCTTCTCCACAGCAGTTACTGACCATGTATTAGTAGGTTCAGAAATAAATGTTAGCCCAGGACAAACTAGCAAATACAGAGAAGCAGCTACATATAAGAGTTTTAATACCTAATATTCTCATAACCATAGTGAATGGCATTTTCTCTTACTGATTTTTCTGAAACTGAAGTGCATTTTTTGGAAACCTGACCACTGACAAGTAGTCAGGAGAAAAAATGAAATATTAAATTCTACCAGTCTTAAGGCTTTTAATGTACATGGGAAAGAACCACATGGACATGTTTAAGGGCCATTAAGTGTTCTTAATTCCATCTATCTCCTTTACCCTCTCTTTATACACACAGGTATTCTGAACAGCGCTCCCTTGATGCTCCCTGCTCGTCATGCTCTGAACGCCAGTCTCATGGCCGCCAGTGTCGGTGGGATGATTCCCTACATGATAGATCCCAGTTACACCACAGGCCTCACCTGCCTTGGGTCTGTCTCTGCTCTCTCTGCTGTCATGGTAAGCAGTGTCTGGTTTCTATTGGGTGCGGCGCTTGAAGACAAAAATATGCACTAAAATATTGCAATGGAAATTTTCTCACATGCTGACAGACAAAACATGTAAGAATGTTGTTAAAAAGGACTTCAATAAACACCAGGAAGAGGAAAAGGAATAAAAATGTCAGAAAAATTCAAGCTGGAGACAGATTAGAATGTAATATGTGAGAAAAGACAGTGAGAGGAATTTCATTTAAAAAAAAAAAAAAAAAAAAAAACTTCCTTCACAGGAAACGGTAGCTGCCCAGAAATAATTTTCAGTCAAAGTTGGCAAAGGGCTGTTAATGGTCTGGCAGCCATAGAGGCAAACAGGCTTGACTTTGTAAAACTGCCAGTTTCCTGCTTGTATTTGGATTGTTTTATTGGGCTCCATCAGTGTTAAGTTATGATTAAACCTTTGAAAATGCATTGTTCGGTTATTGAGGACAATAAGTGTTGTATGTTCTCAACACAAACATCTTAAGGACATTATAAATGAATGTTTGTTGAATCCATTGACCAATCTTGACTGGCTAAAAGAAAACATACACTCATTTAACAAAACACAATAGCACTCTGTCGAAAAAAGTGACTTAGCAAATCGTCTTGACAGTCCTTGCTGAATTATGCAACTGTGTTTAGTTTTAGCACTTGGATTTCGCTTTTTTTTTTTTTTTTAATGTTCTCATCAGATAATGGTCTTAAGGTAATCAAGTTTAGATTATAATTACATCATTCTACCGTTAACATTTTTGCTTGTTTTGCACATTTTTCTTGTGCTGTTAATAGCGGTAGTGGATAAAACATCTAAGTTACATCTGTAATCAGACTGCAGATTGGCCGTGTACTAATAAAGCTGTAGTATAAATCAACAACTGGACTCAGTCCCAGAAAAAAATATTGATGCGTCAGATCAGTAATAAGTCTTTCAAGCGCTGTAATACAGTAATGCATCATCTACTGTATTATTTGTGCGGGTCTCTGTGAGAATGCAGTGGCACAAGTCTTTCTCATGCACATTATCCTAAAAATAATCCTACAGTATATCATTAGGTACAATCTATGACACCCACCTGTGCTAGTCCATAACATTTATCACATACTCTTGGATCTTGGTGCTGCTTTGGTAACTGCAGTTGGCTCTTGTTTAACAAAAGCTGCTCAGATGATAGAGGGGTAGAGAGCAGCTTGATTTAATTGTGAAAAATGCATCTATGGCTAGAGAGGCTGTTTCCCCTCCTATGAAGAGTAATGGTTAGTGTTTTTAGAAAACATCCTAATGAGGATTCTTTTTTCATGGCTGAAGTCCACTGTGGTGTTCACTGAGCAGCTAATCTAATTTCAGCAGTGAGTGATACTCCTCTTGTGTTTCCCTCTGTTTTTCTTTAGGGTGTAACCCTGACAGCAGCTATTGGAGGTGCTGACATGCCTGTGGTCATCACGGTTCTCAACAGTTATTCAGGCTGGGCCCTGTGCGCTGAGGGCTTCCTGCTCAACAACAACCTGCTGACCATAGTCGGCGCTCTCATCGGGTCCTCTGGAGCCATTCTGTCATACATTATGTGTGTGGTGAGTGCTCATAATTTAAAGGGCAACATACATCATAGTTTTGTTGCTTTGAAGCCATGTCCACACCAAACTGCATCTTTTCCTATCTGATCTTTTTCTTTGCCTTTTTCAAAAAAAGTCCTCTGTAAACACGGTCCTTTCAGGAAATATATGCGTCCACATTAAACCACTGAAAACGATGTAGTACAAATGCCAGGGCTTTATTTGGCACTGTAATGCTCTCGCAAAAAATGGAGAGGACGATGTGGAGCATGTACATAAAGTTTATGCACTGTATACAAACCATAGGCTACAGAAGAAGAAAAACAACTCGCTGCAGTAGAACCTAGAGGATGTTGTGAATATTGTTAGCTATGGTTGTTGTAGGAAAAATTTTTGATTCAATCTTTCCAATAAGGTCAAAACCTGTTGGAGTACAGACACTACTCTGTAGGCTGCCATTGCTGTTGTTGTTGTGAAGTGGCGTCTTGCTTCTGAGGTGAAAGGTTAGAGAGATGGAGCTATGACATCATTTTAGAATAGTCGTGGTTTGGTGGTACAGATGAAGCCACGAAACTGGCATTTTCAAATTTATGAACTCTGAGCCCTGATTTCAAATGGTTTCAGTTTCAGGGACTGAAAATACCAGTTTCATGTGGATGAAAGGCCTATCTGATACAAAAAATTTTGTGGATACGACCAAAGCCATTTTCATATTGTCAGGGCCTAAGTCTCAACCTCATGATTTGGAAATACTAAAAGGTGTTTAATGTGGAGAATGTACCACTCATCCAATTTGGGTGAAAGAGTTTAGCTTCTTTCTTACTCCTTTAATTTATTAAATTAAAGTAATTTGTAAAAAATTAAGCTATGAAATGCTCAATAATGTTAAGCTCCAGTATCTAGGGTGTATTAAGCCATAGATGCGTTGGCTGAAAAAGCTGCAATTTGTTTACATTTTTTTCTAGAAGGTACTGTATTATAGCATTCCTAGCGCTGTGACATTCAAAGCAAAAAAGAAAAAAAATGAAAAGAAATTCCACAGGTAGAAGACACTACCCACTGGGGGCTTTATTTGACTGTGTTTGTTTTATGTCACCTTGCTGTTCTCTTTTTGTGCAGTAAAAATATTTTAAAAATACTAAATGGAAGGCCATTATCGATGTACAATACCTGTAGCCTCTAGGCAGAAATGCAACATTTTCTTTTACCAAGTTTTCATACACAGACTACATAGCAGTGCTACAACTACAGGGAAACCCAGTTTTCTTTGCTAATATTTGACTCTGATGTTTTGCAAACACGGCTGACTTAACTTTGCCACATGATGCATATGATCTGGTGTATATCTCATTTGTATGTATGTTCAATTCAGGACTGACAAGTTCACTTTGGAAACTGATACTGGCCACGATTAAACCTGATAACAACAAACAAAATTATTCTGAATAAATATAATGTAGAAATGGCTAAAAGATTCATAAATGTGTTCGTCATCATCCTCACTGATCATCATCATCTCTTGTGCACAAGGTCCAAGAACTTCAGTGCATCAGCACAGACATCTTTAGATGGTTATTCCTCTTCTTTCCACCAGGAGGGACTCTAACTTTACCATTATCACATAAAAATAGTCCCATTCCACATCTTGGCACAAAATATCTTTAGCCTGGACAGTAACTATGACACATTTCAGGAAACACATTACATGAAAATTACAGGTAATAATCAACGGACAATCTAAAATCTGTTCTCTGTCCCTCTCAGGCCATGAATCGTTCGCTGGCTAACGTGATCCTGGGAGGTTACGGCACATCTTCCACTGGTACAGGGAAGCCCATGGAGATCACCGGGACGCACACAGAGGTCAACGTGGATCAGACGGTCGACATGATTAAAGAGGCCCAGAACATAATCATCACTCCAGGTAAGACGCCCACGCAAAAACAAGCACTCGCGCATGCACACACACACACAGTGGTCTTGGAAGTGAGTGGAAAAATATGATACTTTGACTTTGCCTGTGTATTTTTTTTCTCTCCGTTAGCAAAGTGTGTGTTCTGTTTATTTAACCTTTTCTTGACCCATGTTACATCACCGTTTTGCTAATTGACAAGTCATGGTAGAGCCGCCACTCACACACACACCCACGGGTCTCTGTGTGGTCGGCAGTCCCTGGTAAATAGACATTCTACAGTGCAGCGTATATATGCAAGGTCAAGGGAAAATTAGATGGACTGAGGACATGGTGGGTTTTTTTGTTAACAATTCAAATACAACATTCAGAATTGGCTTGTAGTTCCATTTTCGGGGTTAAAGCGTCCAGTCCAGCTACATGGTTTCCTATTTTCCCATATTTGAAATATCGTCCTACAAATGTATCTGAACCTCACAGTCACACTGTTATGTCTCTCCCAAATCTTCATTGTGTGGCCCAGTGACATTTCATTCCCCTTTCCAGACTGTTGTCAACAAGTCACAGCTCCAACGTGTTGTTTTGCTCACGTGCTCGCATACATGTAAACATCGACTAAAGACACTGAGTCTGCAAATTGATACTTCCAGTTGAGGGTCTATATACAAAAAGGGACTGCTCGTAGGAAACACTGCAATTTCCAAGAATTCCAAAAAAGAACCACGTTCCTGAGATGAGTACATGAGAACTGGATTTTGCTTCACAGTTTAAAAGGATTAAGCCTCACAAAGATGGGGATTAAATAAGAATGGATGCTGATTATAATAGAATCTCCTTTGTTAAGTTACGTTTTGAGGAGCTAATCTCAGGGGCAACATGCCAGAATTTAAAAATGCACACCTTCATCCTGCAACTCTAAAGACTAAAAATGAAGATGCATGACCTGACAGTTTAACACCTTTAGTGTAAGAGTCCAAAGAAAGAAATACAATTCTTTCTTCCTCTAAGACCACCTGAATTACATATGCTTAAAGATAAGCATAGAGCCTTTGTAAAATGGGGCTAAAAAAATCTGTCAAGTATTAAAGCTTAGGAGTGCAGTAGTAACTCAAGTGACTTATTTAACGTCAGTTGTTTTTCAGATTGATTGCAACTAATCTCCTTTTTATTTTTGTAAATTGTCTACAAAATGCTGCCATTATGTCTAAAAATCACACTTTAGCCTGGGACATTTTTTCATTTGACGCACTTATGCAGTACCATCATGTGGAAAAGATTTTAATTTTGCAATGTGAAGAAATAAAAACATTTAGTCACTGACTTATTGAACAACCAACAGTTTACCATAGCATATTGATAAAATTAATTGTTTCAGGATTACCAAAAAATATAAAACATTGTGTCTTCAGTTTCTCACATGTGGTGGTGATCTGTTTTTTCCCTTTTTAGCCAACTAAAGCAAAGGGAAAATATTATCCCTTTAGTCTTTGGGGAATTGCCCTGTCATTGTCACAATTTTCTGGAAACTTAGCATTAATGGAAACGAAGTGTAAAGTAATACATAATAAGAGTAGTACATTACATTTTCTTTGAGGTTAGAATGCATTTTTAAATAACATTTAATCAGACTGCTGTCTGTGGTTTTTGCGCAATTCCTGTCTGCAGGTGCAAATGCTGTATAAAATCTTGATAAATGTTTTTTTTAGTCTTGTACATGCCAATACAATACTATAATACTACATTATATTAAAGGGTAATCTACAGTGTCATATTCTTCTAACCTGTTGACAGAACACATACCATCCAACAGTATAATCCCTTTCTCTGGCCTAGCAGTCAGTGGTAGATTTGTATTGTTATCCAGTGCCTGCTCTTAGTCACCCCCCCTTGTTTCCATTTTGACCATTCTCCTTAATTGGAGCCGTCACAGTCACTTTGCCTGATTGACATCTGTGGAAACAGTTAAGACTCTGCCTGATAAACATAACTGTTTTCCTGGCCTCGTCTGGGCCATCTCCGCCTGGTCTGAGTCCACATGTTTTTCTTATAGCAGAAACTCCAGGGAGATATTAAAGCACAGGGACTGAACGAATTGTAATGGGAAGAAAAAAATAAAACCATTTAATTGTTGAGCTGGACGGCAGACAACTATGTTTCTGCCGTTTTTTTTCCCCCTCTCTTTTCGGAGTTTGAAACCATGTCATTTTAATGTGTGGGGTGTAACAAGAGTTTCTGATTGGTTGTTGTGACGAGGCTAGTAAACGCCACTGGACCGTTGAGTGTGTGCCGCTATGCATGAGTGTTGATGTGATAAAAAATTAAGTCACACATAAAAACATTAAAGATGTAATAGCCAAACCTTGGAGAAATTATATTTCAAATATATATAGAGATTCATGCCAACTCGATGCTAAAAGACAAGTAACACTATTTTTTTCTTTTTCTTTTTTTTTTTTTTTTTTTAAATTGAGTGATGCAAGACAGAACATGACAAGTCAAGGACAACATAAGAGAGAAACACTATTTGAAATGTCCTGTGTTGGTAACTGATAAATGAGAAAGGAAAGTAGGTTGAAGACATAGAAATGTCTTTGGGAATTAGGATATTATGTTTGACAGCATACGAATGTAGAAAAACAGAGAGTCTGACCTTTGAAATGACAGTACTTTGACAACATCCAGCAGTATATGTCTGCACTGTCAGCTGTGTGTCTGGCTGATATCACGTTCATTGTAGAGTTACTGCTGTGATCTGTGGCTTTTTTTTTTTTTATCAATACATGTTTTTTCCAGTCAAGTCCTGAATATGTTTTACAAATACATACACAGAGATGAAGCGCAAACTGAGAACTGTCTATATGAATTGAACCTGAGTGTACAGATTTATGCTTCATCAAACCTAATGTCAGACATTTGTTGACTACAGATTATTTGTCACTGTTCATAAAGAATGCAGGAATCAAGTGTCTCAATCTAAAAGGATTTTGTTAATTACCTGACTCTGTGGTATTTATCCTAAAACCTGATGAATGATTTGTCCAGTTGAGTAATGGTTTCTAAAAACAATTCTAGTTAAAAAGAGCCAAGAGATTGGTGTTGATACCCCAGAACCCCTCCACCCCAAGATTAAAGCAATAAATCTACGAAAAACGCGCTTTGGGTGACTTGAAAAGCACTATAAAAATCTATGATGATGATGATTATTATTATTAATATTAATAAAAACAATAACAAGAAACACTTTTATATTCTGAGTTGAGTTAACTTTTTTTTTTTTTTTTTTATCACAAATTTAGGCTGAAATACTTGGACTGGACTCTCTCTGGGATTATAAAGTCATAGATTTGTGAGGAAAATCTCACTCGCCCATTTCTGACTTCTGAATATTCAGTTAAATATTTATAATTATTCTGTCTGTTTTTTATTTTTCTTTCCTAAATTTATCATTTCAATCCACCTCTCTTATTGTGCTAACATGCCATCATAGCTTTTTATCATTTGTGTCTTAAATTATGTTTTCACGCTTCTTTCAGGTTACGGACTCTGTGCTGCTAAGGCCCAGTACCCCATCGCTGAGCTGGTGAAGATGCTTAAAGAAGCTGGCAAGAAAGTCAGGTAAAGGGAGAATGACCGAATAATAAAAGATGAATGTAGAATAAAGAGGGAAAGAAGTCTGTACTTCAAAAAATACTATCCAGGGCATTTAGGACTGGACAGATAAGAAGAGACCTGTGTGTAAAGAATGAATGAGAAAAAGGGAAATAAAAAAGAGAGGAGAGGAAGGGCAAGGTAGAGCGGAAGCCTGTGTAATTGTCCTGCCTCAGTCGTTTGATCCTGGCTGTTGCAGCTGCTGCTACTTAGAGCATTTGTACTTGATTAGAGGAAAGTGGGTGGTCACAGAAAAAGAGGAAAAACCCATTTCACCCAGACCTCTTACTTTTTTCTCTCTTGTTTTTCTCTTTCCTACATTGAATTGAAATGCTGTTACCTATTTCTCACTTGTTTGTGTATTCTTAGTACTTGGTTCTAATCCCTCCCTGTTGTATTCTACAGCTTTTTTCATCCGCGTGGGTTTTGTCCCCATATATATGTATAGTACATTTGCAACACATGACACTCTTTCACCATCTGTATTTTTTTTTTCACCATAAAATTAATAAACGAACACAAAAGAAATCTTCAAGTGGACAGTTGCAGAGTTGACCACCAGAATTCAGTGGCTGTTGTTAATTTCCTACCCTGATTACATGACATGGCTAATTGAGTTTGAGAGTTCTGTATAACCATTCAAACACATGTGCACACTCACTCAACAAACAATACATGGTCGGGCATTGAAATCAGACAGTAAACAAATGACTTTGAACTCCACAAGTTCAACCTCTTTATCTTATCGTCTCTCCTTCTGGGTGAGACGTTTATTTTCATTGATTTCCTTGTACCACTGTTCCATTTCATGTCCCACAGTAGATCGTTTTTCCCCACCTCGTCATTTCTTTTAGTCTTCTACAGCACTACAGGACCCTACTGCTTCATTCTAGTTGTAGGTTAAAAACTGGCTGGCATCTTGGCAGTTTAACATACATAATCAAAGTCAACATCTTGCTCTTGTAGGTTTGGTATTCACCCTGTGGCTGGCCGTATGCCCGGTCAGCTCAACGTACTGTTGGCTGAAGCTGGTGTCCCATATGATATTGTCCTGGAGATGGAAGAGATTAACGAGGACTTCCCAGGTAAGTGTATAATCTGAATAATTATTACTCTGATCTGGTCCATTATACTTCACTTTACTGCAACTCTTGAAGAAATGCTGACAACAGTGGTAGAACTGGCATGTTCAATCAAGTGCTGTACATCTGAGGTAGATTTACTTTGCTTCAATATTTCTACTTGATACTGTGTTTAACTTTTACTCCACTACATCTCAAAAGCAGATATTCTACATTTTACTCACTAAAAGCTACTATAAAAGTTAAAGTTCCAACTAAGTTACTTTTCACATCACAATGTAGTTAATTTTAGTTTCCCCTTATTGGTTGAGAGAACCTCCTCCTTCTTAAACCAAAGAAAAACTTCTTGAATTAGCTAGAAAATATATTGTTACAAAGCTGAAAACAGGTCTGTTTTTTTTTCTGAGGTCAGGAAAATTTGATGTTTTCGAAACGCATGGTTCTCACCGGACAGTGACCACCAATATATGATGATCTTCTGCTGTAGATTAAACTACCCAACAATATGTAAAGCAGTTAACATGAGCTCAACTTTGAGCATCTGTAACTGTGAAATGTAAACAGTAAAACAGTAGAATGAATGTAAAGTTATCATTATAAACAGCAAAACAGTCTGGGGTCATTTTACTTTATTTGTCCATTTACTCTAGGATCTGAATAGTTCTACTACAGTTTGCAAAGTAAATTCCATGTGTAAAGGCTGTATTAACAAAGCCTTCACAAGCCACAGTTTGTGGTTTTTCTTCCTGAGAAAACCTCTTTTTTACACTGTTAGAAATGGACAGATGCAAAGATCAGAAGCCTTGTTTTTCCCCTCTTTATTCTTCATGAGCACTTGGCTGAATTTTGTTAACAAAAATTCATATCAAAGGGCCAGCTTGTGAAAATAATTTTCCAGTAACATAGAAACTGCATGTTGTGGAAACATAATTGATTTTATTCTGTAGCTGCTGATGTGTTGCATATGGGCAGAGTAATTTTCATCATAACCTCTAGAAGTTTCTAGAAGTTGGTAAACTTCAATTGCAGTGTTGATCCCGTCATCTCAAAACGTGTCATGCACAATCTCTGACTAAGTGAGCCACGACGGAGCTGGATACACATGCTTAGATAATGGTGATCAGACCCTTTTTAGTTGATGGACATCTCAGTACTTTGGTTTGTTTGTTGTCGACTGTCGTTGCTCTGATTTTAGCGCATGTCACAAGTTTGGGAAAAGAAGTTGTGATGGTGTTAATGAATGTGGTTTTGAAGGATTCATTATGTTTGTTTTGACGCCTTAAGTGCTGATTTATACAACTTACTTTTGAAAGTGTGAAGGTTACAATAGTTTTATATTTTTCATTTTTACTTTTAGACTTTTTGTTTCACTTCCAGTTTACTGTTTTTAGAAAATGCATAGTTTTTAGTTTAGATCAGGGGTCAGCAACCCTAGTCCTAGAGAGCCACTATCCTGCATGTTTTCGATGTTTCCCTTTTCTAGCACACCTGACAGACGTTATCAGGCTTCTGCAGAGCTTGGCGATAGGCTTATCATTTAAATCAGGTGTCTTGGTAGAGGGATACATCTAAAACATGCAGCAAAGTGGCTCTCTCGGACTAGGGTCGCTGACCTCTGGTTTAGATGTTATTAGTTTTTGCGGGGGGTGTACATATTTTAACACTTCATACACAAAGTCAGCCTACTATCTCTTATCTAAGACACAGTCATGTCCGGATTATTCAGCTTGTATTCTCCTTTGGTCATATTGGCACAATATACATGAAATACAGGCCCTGTTAAATAATTGGTAGATGGTTTCATATCCAGTATAAATATTAGACTGTTGCTAGAAGTAATGTAAATTGACAAATTTGAAAACTAAAGTCCTTTTTTCTTATTGGTTTTGTAAACATAATTTCACTTATCATTTTATTTGTAGAGCCTTGAGTATTTTTAACCCATTATGTATTTTTACACCTGCTCACTTTGTGTTAATGATTTGTCAAGACTGGCATTAAAGCGGCAAAAAAATATGCGTGTTTGTTTTAATTCCCCTGTTTTGTGTGTCCACTCAGATACTGACCTGGTTCTGGTGATCGGTGCTAATGATACAGTGAACTCAGCCGCTCAGGAAGACCCCAACTCCATTATTGCTGGTATGCCTGTGCTGGAGGTCTGGAAGTCTAAGCAGGTAAGACATCTGGTACATGCATGTGTGATAATGAGATTGTCCTGAAGCCCGAAAAGATAAAGAGGAATGGAGGCTATGTGTCCACGCCCATAGAGGGGCCTCCAGTTGGAAACACACAAAACTTAACCGTGGTCACACTGATGCACACACACTTCTACTGAGGCTCACACACATAGACTGAGTGTTACGGTTCCAGGTGCAGTTCCATCCTGATCCTATTAGCAGTGACTGTGTCACTGTGGAATGACGGCATTCAGAGCATCCCACTGGCACTGCTTCGAGATCTGGGATTTATACAGAGCTCCCACTAGTTTCCACACACTTTTCCCCGGGGAAATCAAAGAGTGCATACTACCTAACCGCACACAGTCATGGACACACACAGGCTCAGGTGCACATGCATACACACTCTGTAGTTGAAGGATGCAGTTTACACACAAATGCCCTTAAATGTCTGCATACAGTTCTGTGGGTGTTCATGTATTGACTTATAGGACCGTATGACATTGTGCAAGACATAGTTTGCACAATGAAAATAGGATAAACTGATGCTGTGAAAAACGTATGAAACATTTTTAGGACAGTCACTTTAGTTTATTCCCACAACCAAGAGCAATGAAAGAAAGAGGAAAAATTTTATATAATTATTTGTAATGAAATTATAATTCCAAAAACATGGGGTGGAGATTCTGCAGCCCTTAAAAACACCCAGTTAACGTCACTTCTGCCATTTCCTTTCATCTAATTGGAGGTTAATGTGCGCAGGTTTAGTCTTCCTATGTAACTGGATCTTCTCCCATCAGGTGGTTGTGATGAAACGTTCCCTGGGTGTGGGATACGCAGCTGTTGACAACCCCATCTTCTACAAACCCAACACTGCGATGTTGCTAGGAGACGCCAAGAAGACTTGCGATGCCCTGCAAGCGAAGGTCCGCGAGTCCGTAAGCCAGTAAAGCAGCTGCACTCCCAGCACAAATCCCCACTGAAAGCACAAGGGAAGTGGGGAAGGTAGAGTATGACGAGGCACCGTTTCTTCAAATAATTGTCAGCAGCAAAGATGATCTTTGTGACGTTTTAATTTAAGTAACTGAACAAAGATAGTCTTCACAATGAAAGGTTTATGTCAAACCCCTCCCAACATCTATAAATAAGAGACACAGAAATATGTTGTAAAACTAAAACTACTATAAAGTATAGTAAGAGCCAAGCAATACAGATACTGTAGATTCTACCGCTCGTACCATCAGTAAATACACTTTTTTTCAGTTTGTCATTTCTTTTATTTGTAGATGTTAAAGGATGGGTTCCTCCACCATGTGCATGTGGTCTCTGTTATCTGGGGAACAACTTACAAGGTGTCCTTCATTTTAGATATTGATGTTAAAAAATGAAAAAAAAAAAAAAAAAGAATAACAATCAGAAATGTAGATGTAATACGATGTTAGATATGTTAAATTTTACTGTTAAGATTGTAGTAAATAGTCAAAAGATTGAAGGAAATTTGAAGAAATGGATATGAAATATAAGATGTGAGAGGAAACCATCAGAGAAAGAAGTACGAGAGATTGAAGCACCTATATTTTTCCAAGCATAATTACTTTCCTCCCTGTTTTATTTCTGATTATCTTTTTTCGTAGTAAGGTAGTTTGGTGTTACTTCGTATCTCTGCTTAACATCACATAAGGTGTGCTCTCCTTCCCTAAGTACCTTGTTTTTCTTTACAAGTAAAAAGAAAAAAAGCAGATCAGTGCAGCATTTTTGTAAAGTTCCTTCAGTTCCAGTTTTATACTGTATTGAGATTTTTGTATTCGGCCTTTTTATTGTAGAAAACGTCCACGTGATCCCCTTTTAGAAGCCATAGTCACAGTTGATGAGGTCCAGTCATGCTATTTGCTTTTTTTCTTTTCACTTCTGTGTCTTGTGATCTTCACCTACACCTGTGTAGGAATAACACACAGATCAAAAACAAACAAAAAAAATCTATTCAGATGTTGTCTCTGAAGTATTTAATGCAATAAACCAAATGTGTCTGACCTTTCAGTGAGGCTGCAGCTGTCTTCTGCTGCAGGTAAAGACGGTACAAACATTTTTGCAACTCTGATGAAGCAGAATGGATTTGATGATGTTTTTGCGCTGCGTGTGTCCTACTGTCCCGGGTGGTTCACACATGATAGTACATGTGAAACTCACCTTTGGCCTTGACCATAAAGAACAATTTATTTAACAAATGTGGCTTAGTTTTGCCCTCATCCACTCCACTATGTGTCCTCATTATTGCTCTACAGGGAAATGAAGGATCGCTATTTATAATAACAAGCCAGATGTTAGCCTCTTAATGTTATGAGTCTAAAACATCAACGCAGCTATTTTAATTGAATTTTGTTGCCACATTTCAGAATCCATGAATTGTTCAACTTCTATTATACATTCAGGATTCGTGAATTTAAAATTCCATACATCTGCTTCATTCATTGAATACAATGTTGAATATACATTAATTTGTGCCAAATCTTTCACTGTTGGTCTGGATAAAACAAATGGCACAAATAGAAATGATTGGGTTACTGCTGCAAAACTTCCAGTTCAAGAAAGATCCCTGACCATACAAAAGTTGGATCTTTCTTTACTCTCTAACTTTCCATTCTCTGAGTTATTGTGGTCATAAAACTGTCGATGAAATGGTCAGATTTTGCTTCTGATACGAGGTTTGCAGAACGGTATCTCCGTAGGTGATACACTCTTTGACTCTTTGTCGCTCACGGTCTTTTAAAATGTACTCAAGTACTGTAAGACGGGTTTAGATGCAGATTTGAGAAAGACCTGCTGATCTATGTCACATGGTAATCCTGGGACCTGATAACATTGACCATGACAACTGTCCTACCTCTCCATCAAACCGACTGATAGCTTTCCAGACAACTCTTCCTTTACCTGTTTACCGCAGGATACAGTACGGAACAGACCAGTCATTTTACTTCCACACGCCTTTAATGTAACCTGTACATTCTCACGTGTCCTTAACCTGACCATTTGCCTTTCATTTTGTGTCCTTTTCGCATTTGTAACTGTCAGACCTCACCTTACTACTTGACATTTTTCTTTTTGTTATTGAAGTCCAGAGCTGCAGATGCTGTTAGTGCTTACTAAAGGTTATTGTTACTACACCAACCACTGCATTTCAACTTACACAAGCAAAAACAGAAGCCAATTAGTTTGCGAGCTCAGTTATACATGTGTACCTTGTTGCTAGTTTTTTTTGAGGGATTGTTCAAATTTAAGGGAAATGGATAATCATGTTGCTAAAATTACCATATTGCCCCTTTGCTTATTCTGGTTCATTAGAATATTTTTGTAAAGAAGCGCCATATTTGTGCAGAGGATCAGTTTTGAAGGTGTAAAATGTTTCAGTGCACCCTGTTAGGGAGATGAAAAGATGAAATGTACTGTGAATATTTTCCCCTCTTGTTTATCATGGAACATTCTCATCCCTAATAAACTTGTATTTACACTAGATGTTGCCTCCAAGTGTCATTCCTGCCCTGAACGACTCTTTAAGGTGCTCTGGCGGATATGCTGATGTGAAAGGTTTTCCTTGGGGTCTGTCGCAGCGTTGACAGTAACATTACAAACCTGGTTTTGTGTCGCCGTCTTAAAAGAAGGAAAAAAGGGGAAGGGGGTTTTATTCACACAGTAGGTTCTGTTTTACAGATAATCTACAAAATATGAGCACCACTTATCATCAGCTGAGTAAGAATGAGCATGAACGTGTTTACGAATAGTTTAAAGAACATTTACATTTTAATTTCAGCCAAACCTCCACCAAGGACTGTGTTCCATTGTCTCATTAGGGTACTTAGAGGAAAATATTGACAACATTTTTTGGTCTTAAAATGTGAAGTACTGTATTTTCTCTCTCTTAAAGCCTGAATCCATTTCCAATTGTGGGAAAAAAATTTGACTTGAATTTTTTCTTTCAAGTAGATAGTATTTTGGTTGCATTTTGGAGCGGGGGGGGGGGGTTTGGTGCAAAGACATTTGGGTTTCAGCTAAAACGAGGAATATGACACAAAAGTTCAGAATCTCAGCTTTTATTTGGTGGTTTTTAAATCAAAATGTGTTAAACAACCCAGGAAATATGGCCTTTTCTTTGAAACCAATGTCAAAAGTTTGGACTCACCTGTTTTGTCTTTATTTTCATGACTATTTACATTGTAGATTCTCTCTGAAGGCATCGAAAATATGAATGAACGCATGGAATTCTGTAGTTAAAGTCTGATGGGGTTAAAGGAAAGTAACCCAGTAATGGAAGTCATGATTAAAGCATATAATTACAAATTATCAAAGGTTATATCAAGACTCTACCACAGCTTAATGGAATGTCAAAATAAAAATACATTATGTATAAAGTGCAAGTGGGAAAAAGCGTTGAATTTTAAGATTTTTGAAAAGGAATTGTACCATGTGTGAAAACCTACAGACATCAACAAACTCACTTGGATGGACATAATTGGAAAAATCTAACATGTTTCTTTATTAGACCAAATTTACAAAGTCAGCAATTATTAAAAGAACAAACGTGTTGGAGGCAGTGTGGTCAAATAAATGCAAACCATGCACATATTTACTGGTGTAAAGTAAACTCTAAAGGAGGTACTAGGGTACACAGCTACCGATAATTGTTCCACCTTATATTTGGGAAATAAATACTGTTGTACTGAAAGAAGAGAATGATTCTGTAAATATTCTTCTCACAGCTGGTAGGAAGGCCGTAACAAGAAACTGGCTCGCTACAGATCCACCTAGATACAAACAACGGTTAGATATAATACAAGAAATACAGGTGATGAAAAAATGACTTTCACCTTAGACTAAAAAAAGATGAGTTTGATAGAAAATAGGACAAATGGATTGGATTTAAAAACAAAGACATCAGCACTAAAAGGGTCATGTAATGCCCTTATTTTCTTTTTATTGTATTATTACCTCCGCCAAGGGGGTTATGTTTTTGCCGGTGTTTATCCGTTTATGTTCAAAATAACTTGAAAAGTTCTGAACTGATTTGGATGAAATTCTCAGGAATTGTTCGAAAGGGGACAAGGAACATTCATTCATCTTCTATACCCGCTTTATCCTCACTAGGGTCACGGGGGTCGCATGGAGCCTATCCCAGCTACT